>PVKS010012269.1:0-54236 GCA_004027875.1 Aplodontia rufa
AATGGGTGTTTCTTTTTCTTTTATTATTATTATTATTAAGAAATTTAGTTGTACAATCAAAAATATATCCAAAGTAACAATATGATATGTATATGTTTTTAAATCAGAATTAGCCCCTAGATCTCTCCCTATACTCCCATTCCCTCTCCCTCCTCTGCCCCACCAGCCCCCTCCCCTCTCCTTCCTGATACAATCTATGAAATGCCCTAGATTATGTATTACTATGCCTTTGCTGGGTCTAATACATGAGATTGACCACCTTTCGCACAGGCCTGGGTATAGCTCCAGCCTCCACAGATAAGTGAAGACATTCAACCCTTGACTCTCTGGGTTGGGCTGACTTCACTCAACATGATTTCTTCCATTGCCATCCATTTACCTTCAAAGGCTGCAATATATCATCGTTTCTAATTGCTGAGTAGAACTCCATGGTATATATGTACCACAGTTTTTGGATCCATTTATCTAGTGAGGGGCATCTGGGTTGGTTCCATAATTTAGCTATTGAAAATTGAGCTGCTATGAACATGGATTTTGCTGTGTCACTGTAATGTGCTGATTCTAAATCCCCTGGAAAAATACCCAGGAGAGGGTGGGTTCGTCCCTAATTTTTTGAGGGTTCTCCACTCTGCTTTCCAGAGGGGCTGTACTAGTCCGCAGTTCCACCAACAGTGTGCAGAGAGAGAGAGAAAGAGAATTTTTATTTAGTTTTTTTCACATGACTTTCTTTGCTCCAACACTTTGTTTTGAACCCACAACACTTTGTTTGAACCCACATCCTCACACATGCCAGGCAAGTGCTGTAACCGCTGAGCCAGTGCTCCAGCCTGAGGGTGTTTCTAAAATGAAGTCAGATACAGGATTATCAGTTAATAAGATTATTGTGGTATATTTAGTATCGTCTTAATTCCCAGTGAATCTATGTTGGAATGTTGAAGCATATGGAATTAAAGGAAGGTATTTTTTGTTATTAAAAAATGTCATTTTGTGAAAGCCTAGCTATTATCATACTTGACCTTTTTCAAAAATAACTGAGAACCAGATGGACATGGTGGCACATGCTGAGGCAGGAGGACCACAAGTTCAAGGCCAGTCTTGGAAACTTAGTAAGAACCTATCTCAAAATAAAAAATAGTAAGGGCTGGAGATGTGGTTTAGCTCCTGGGTTTGATCCCTAGTACAAAAAATAAAAAAAATAAAAATAAAAACTTTAACCAGTAAAATCTGAAATAAAGATTACTGATAGGAAATTATAGTGATAATAGTGATAGAGAACTATTATATTTTGTTTGATATATGTCAGAAGTTGTTTTAAATGCTACATATGTGTGTGTGTGTGTGTGTGTGTGTGTGTGTGTGTACATATATATAAACTCATAAAATCAGCACAGCAGCCAGGTGCATTGACATAAGCCTGTTCTCACAGTGGCTTGGGAGCTAAGGCAGGATAAAAGCAATTTCAGAATCAGCCTCAGCAACTTAGGCCTAAGTAACTTGGTGAGCTTCTGTCTCAAAAAAAAATAATACCCGGTCTGGGGATGTAGCTCAGTGGTTAATCGTCCCTGGGTTCAATCCCTGCTATAGGAAAAAACAAAATCCTACCACAACCCTCTGATGTAAGCTTTATGGTTATCCCCATTTTCCAGAAGAGGAAGCTGAAGCACTGTGGAATTAGGGGGGAATAGCATGTATCGGGAGGCAGGGGCAGGATTCCAAGGCAGGCACTATAATGTTCTGCTTCTGGAAATGTCACAGTTTAAAGATGCTCAAGAATCTGATGCAAAAGCTGTAAACAAAGTTGAGGCCCCGGGAACCTCATTTTTTTAGAACAAAGATAAAGTACATATAATCTTCTATTTTAGGTGATGATTCTGAGGAGGATTCTGATTTTGATGAGAGTGAAGAAAATGATGAAGACTTTTCTATGAGAAAAAGTAAAGTTAAAGAATTTAAAAAGAAAGAAGTGAAGGTAAAATCCCCAGTAGAAAAGAAAGAGAAGAAATCTCAATCCAAATGTAATACTTTGGGTAAGCTTGGTCCAAAACACTTAATTTTATAAAGAAAATGTGTTGGGCTTGATTGCTACATTTCTTAATGTTCCTAACATTCATTTTTAGGTAGAATATAAAAGGAAGCAGGGTAAGGGGTGGGAATGGGGAAAAGCAGGCGATGCTGCTGAGCCCCACTGACTGCTAGCACCAGTACTATGTACTCCCATGCTTTGCCGCAGCTGCCCGTTGGAAACTCCACTATCACCTGTACTTAGGATGAGAATACGGAAGCTCAGAGGCTGAATATTTGTTGGAAGTCTTACATCTAATAAGTGAGGGGCTGCAGTTTGAACCTAGGTTTGTTAATTCAGAGGTTGAGCTCTTATCTCATGGACACATTTTATCTGGGCAATTAAACAGGACAACGTGCATGATTTTAATTTTTGCTTTTGTGCTTGACCTAGTCTTTGATTTGAGAGATCCTCTTCCACGTATTTAGAGCTCTTTTGGTTTTTGTTTTCCTAAAACAAATCCAATTAGAAACAATTTTTACAATGAATCTTGGCATTTTTGGTAATTTGAACACAGAATATCTGTTTCTTGTGTGGAAAAAGAATATTTTTAGTTCATTAGATGCTTTGATAATTATTGTAAAATATAACAGTCTTTAAATAAATTTGTTTTATTATTGCTACCAATTTTTCTGCCTTAGTTTTTGCATATGTATGTATGTATGTTTATTATTTGAAACTAAAATTTCTACTAGTCAGACTTTATAATAGGAGTTGCTCCCAACTTACGTATCATGGTGCTGAATACTTACTAAGAGTTAAATAAAAGCTAAATACCAATTGAGTCATGTTCTTCCCTCTGTTCTATTTTGAATGAATGACCTTTAGATTAGAATTTTTTTTTTACATTGACAAATACATCTGGTTTCCACATATTAAAATTTTAAATGTAGGAGCTTTTAGAGATAAAACTGTGTATTAGATTCCTAATGCTATTATAACAAATTACCCCAAACTTCCTTGCTTCAAAGAACTCATATTAATTAGTTTATAGTTCAGAAGGCCCGAAGTGCAGAGAATTTCTCAAAGGGCCAAAATCAAGCTGTCAGCAGGACTGTGCTGTGTGGAACTGTAGGGGAGAATACATTTTTTGCCTTTTTCAGCTTCTGGAGAGTGCCTGCTCCTTGGCTCGTGACCCTGTTCCATCTGGACTTTCTCATATCATGTCAATCTGACACTAACTCTCCTACTTCTCTCCTTTCCTTATATGAACTCTGATGATTACACTGTGCAGATAATTCAAGATAATATCCCTGTAAGATCTTTAACTTAATTGCAAAAGTATGTAAGATAATATATTCACATGTTCTGGAAATTAGAATATAGCCATCTTTGAAGGGCCATTATTCTTTCTACTACTAGCTAGAACATGAAAAATCATTCACAATATTTTATATATTCGTTAGGTATTTGTGCTTCTTCACCAACACACACTAAAAACTAAAATTTCAGTTTTCAAGTTGAAATTTCCCATTTAAAGTCTTTTCTAATACCGTGGAGCAAGTGGCTTCACAAGTAATATTAATATATAATTTTGAAAGTAAAATTTATGTTTTAAGTAATAGGATTAAGGATGAGGAAAGGTGGAATTATATTTCTGATTCTATTAATGATTTATTGACTGAGATTTAAGAATCTTTCATCTAGGTCATATAATTTTTCCCTTCATAGAAAATTTTTGAAAGCAGTGCTGTCCAATATAGTAGCCATATGATAGCTACCGATAGGCCTATATTCCATTTAAGCTAATTAAAGTCAGTTGCTCCATTTTGCTAACCACATTTCAAGTGCACAGTATTTCCAGTTACATTTCAATTACACAATAATGTGGCTAGTTGCCGTGCCGTCATATTTAACAACACAAAATGTAGAAAATTTCTATCATAACAAACTTACGTTTGACAGTTCCTATCTAGGGGTTATGGATGTTTTTAACATTAGGAAGACTATATAGTGAAAGTGAAAGTGTTCATAGTTGTATACATTTCAATACCTCTTAGGTATCTTAAAGCAAGCATTACCTGAAGGTGAATTTCCAGTCTAGCTCTCTTTCTGTCCTCATCACTCACCAACAAAAAGAACCCAAACCTGCTCCAATTCTTATTTTCACTCTCAAGGTAAATGGCACCCTCAAGCAGTGCCCATGAGAGGAACTTGCAAGTCAAAGATTATTTCTTCACCTCCACCTTAGCTCAGGCTGTCTTCACCTTCCCTGGATTACTGTAATAGCTTTCTGAATGGTCTGCTCGTCTTCTTTTTATCAACAGAAAAATGTTTTTAAATTGCAAGTCACTCCTGAGAAAATAGATGATTGTGGACCAGTCGTGGTTCTTTACTGGCCTGTAAAGCTCTCATGAATGACCCTACCCTGACTTTCTCTCACCTTTCCTATCCTTAAGATTCCTGCGACAGCCATATGAAAAAGTGTTTTTACAGCTTTGCGTATGCTGTGTTGCCTCTGCCTAGAAAACGCCCTCAATTCATCTTTATCCTTTAGCCTTGATTTCGTTCAGCCCATGCTCAGCCACCTCCACGAATTCTAAATGTATGCCAGGCTGTCAGCTCCCCATCTGCTGGGCCTTCCTTTAAAGAGTGCATGTTCTTTTGCCTGCTGCGTTAGACACAGGTCTTTCCTGTCTGTCCAAGTGCAGTGACAGGGCTGGGAATTCTTTGGGAGTAGGATCCATGAGTTACATATATACTTTAGCCCTAGAGCTTGACGCATACTGGTAAGACACTTGTGTGATGATTACAGGAGGGTACTTCAGAGTCAAACCTGGTTTCTAATTCCAACTCAGACACTCAATACATGTCAGACTACAGGCAAATCGTTTAACCTTTTCGCTTCCTTTTCTGACAATGGGGGGCAATAATATCTGTATTGGAGTTGCTGTAAACGGTGAAAGGTAGTGTGTGTGACACCACATTGCCTGGTATATAAATTCTCATAAAAGAAGGCAACCCTAGTCAGGCACGGTTGCACATGCCTGTAATCCCAGCTACTCAGGAAGCTGAGGCAGGAGGATTGCAAGTTTGAGGTAAGCCTCAGCAACTTAGTGAGGCCCTAAGAAACTTCGTGAGAACCTGTCTCAAAATAAAAAAATTTTTAAAAGGCTAGAAATCTGGCACAGTGGTAAAGTGCCTTTGGGTTCAATCCCCAGTACAAACAATAATAGCAATCTTTAGACTTTCAATGAATGTTTATTGACTAATGAGAGTTTTTCAAATTTGTGATATTGCCTTTTTAACTTTATAAGGTTATGAAATTTATAATTTTATACATATGTGCTAGGCTTGAACTATCTTCTCATATGACAAACTTTTTTATGGTATTTTTCAAATAAGTGACTTCAGTAGACTCCACTGCAGCTGCCATCAAATCAGAATCTCAGTCCTCACCCAAGGAGGCTTATGTTTCTTCAGTGGTCACTAGGAAGCCATTGCAGATACGCAGTCCTTCAGCTGAAGGCAGGAGACCAAAGTGGGTCCCACCAGGTATGTTCTATTTTTTTCCCCAGTCTTAAACGTTATACATGAGCATTTTCCTATATTACTGCATCTTCAAAATCACTGTTTTCAGTTGTGCTTTTATACTTCAGGCATCCAGGTCATATGTGAGTTTTTCAAAATTGTTATAAGTTTTGTCTTTAGCACAACAAACATCCTTATTATAGAAATCTGTAGAATTAAAATGTCAAAGAGTATAAACATTTGAGATTCCAGATATTTATCTTTCTGGCAGCAAATCTTTTCTCAGGACATACATTCTCACCAAAACCTTGGGGTTTATACATGGGAATTCCAGCATTTAACAAACGTCTTAAACTCAGCCTCTGGCTCTTACAAACTTAACTTCTCTTTGTTTTCTTTCACTACACAACCAAAGCTCACTGATCCTTTAAGAATTCCTTGGATCTTGCCTTCTTGATGTTATTAAAACCCTAATCCAGGCCCAAATTATTGCTGCCTCCCCGCTAGTCCTTTGTCCACTTTTCATCCAGTTACTGAACCCTCTACTCTAGTCAAATCCATCTATTTTGTATCCCTTAAATTGTGATTGTTTGTATTCTTCTGTTTGGGTCTCTCTTTATCAATTTCCTGTCTGGTATGTCCTTCTTTTCTTGTCCCCACTCCCTTTTGAGTCCTTCCAAACCTATTCGAAGTTCACTTTACTTACTTACTTACTTACTTATTTATTTATTGTAGTACAGGGGATTGATTTCAGGGGCGCTTAACCACTGAGCCACATCCCCATCCCCCAGCCCTTTTTATGTTTATTTTGGGACTGAGTTTCCCTAAATTGCTTCAGGCCTCCCCAAGTTGCTGAGGCTGACTTTGAACTTGTGATCCTCCTGCCTCAGCCTCCCAAGCCACTGGTATTACAGGCATGCGCCACTGCACCCCACTTTTGAGTGACCATTTTTGATTGATCCACACTGGTCTCTTCCTGCTTGATGGCTAGGTATTAACAGGCAGAGTTAGGCTTCAGCTGTGAGGCTGCATAATCATTTAGTTTATCTGAGTCTTCATTTCATCATCATAAATATCAAGAACTACTAAAAGTTCTTTCTGGTTAAGATTTTTAGTGAAGACTTAAAAGTTTTTGGAGAAGGAAAAGTGAGAACATTAGTTACTGAAATAATGATAACATATCACTCAAAGAGTAATTCTTAGTTTATTTCTTCTGAGAATAATAATTCCTCAATGAAAGAAGTTTAAAAGAAATGATAGGATGACTATAAAAATTAAAAAGCATGATCAAAAAATAAATAAAAAGGTGCTGGAGTAGTGGATCAGCGGTTGGAGCACTTGCCTGGCATGTTCAAGGACCGAGTTCAAACCCCAGCACCACATACACAACTGTTGAAACAAAGTCCAGATGAATAAATAAAATTGATTCTTTCACTCACTCTTTCTCTCTCTCTCTCTCTCTCTCTCTCTTTTAAACAGAGGGACAGTGAGGGTGAGAGAAAGAGAGGATCAATTTTATTTAGTTTTTAATGTGGCTTTCATTGTTCTGAAACTTCGACATGTAGGTGTGACATGTAGGTGCTGCTGAGGTTTGAACTCACATGCTCACATTTGCCAAGCAAGCGCTGTAACCGCTAAGCCACCACTCCAGCCCCACTCTCTTTCTCTTAAAATAAAAAGGAGTTGGTGAAATGATTGCGTGTATGGCTGGGCCAGGCAAGTGATAATGGGTGAACTGGGCCCCTGTAATAGACTTGAGTGGGATTTTGTTGGACTTAGGGGCTCCTGTCCCTTTTGAAGAAAACAGAGCTACTCAGCTCCATCAGATTGTTTCCAAGCAGGGTGAGGTGAGAAGCCTGGTATTTACAGATTTGATTGTTTCAATAGAAGCCAGAAATCCAGATTTTAATGTGGAATCTGCTCATTTTTAAATTTGACCTTTTTAAACATCATTTAGACCCAACAGTGTTTCTGAGAGCTAGGTTTGGCTCTGAGATTGCCAGTTGTTTCCTGCCTTATATAATATGGGAAGACCATCAAGACCCCAAAGGGAAGATGAGCCAGGGACGTAAAAATCCCAGTGCCTTCCAGAAATACAGCTATGAAGTATGAAAAGAGCTGCACTCTCGCTGGTAATTAAGGAAAATCTATTTGCCATTTTAAAAGTTGATTGAAAATAGACTGTTTTCAAGGAGTACTTATAAAAGTTCTTCAGAGTTTGGATTTTCAGATTAGGGATGCTCTGCCTGTACTCTATTTCTGTTCTTTAGTGTTTGCTGTTCTTTTGATCATCTAATTTCAAGCAGAAGTGTGCTCAATTATTTTTTGTCTTATTTTATGAATTGATCTTTGTTAAGAGATTTCTGACATCATCTGTGTTACATCTTGTGTTTTCTTTCAGCGGCATCTGGAAGTAGCAGCAACAGCAGCAGCCCACTGGCAGGAGTGTCCGTTAGGTCCCCAAATCAGAGTCTCCGCCTTGGCTTATCCAGATTAGCACGAGTTAAGCCTTTGCATCCAAATGCCACTAATAGCCAAGTATGGTAGCAAAGAAATGTTTGATAGAATCACAGTTTTGTTTATAGTGATGTGTGTTTATAGTTGAGGAGCGTATTGTAATATAGAATTCTTTAGCATGTCACATAAATGATCTGTACCAGTTCCATGATTATATTCTTTAAAGAGCTCTTCAAGAAGATGTTTGTTCCTGAGGATTACCTTCTCATATCAGGCCTTCTGAAGAGCTATTCTGTTTTCTTATGTATCATAAGTCATTGTCTTTCAATAGTCAGTTTAATGTGGAGAAAGTCCATATCATGTGCTGCCCTCTTCCAGTCACATGAGGTTCCTTCCTAGCTTTGTCTGGTTCATGACACCTTAACTTTAACTGGTCAGAGTATATCTGACATAGGAAAACATTCTCATTTCTTTCAGGAGACATTTTTTTAAATCTTTAGCTACTGAAATTACATTGTCAGTTTTACTGCAAGGATGTTTTGTAGTTTAGCCAAATCTGATAGTAAGAATAAAGAATTATTTTACCTATTAAAATGTATATTGCACTATGTCATATGTGACCTACTTGGAAGTAGATGGTTATTGTACAGCAAATAGAATTTGATCATATTTTATAAACTTTTCATTGTCAAACCTTTAATAAAAGTGAAAAAGTTTTGAAATTATACCATTGCATTTGTCAGAATTGTCTACATTTTTTTTTTTTAGCTGAGGAACGAACTCGGGGCCTTGCGCGTGCTAGGCAAGCGCTCTGCCACTGAGCTAAATCCCCAACCCCTACATTTCCTAATGAGAAGAGAGTTTGTGAAAAATATTAGCCTTGTTGAAAACACAACCACGGGGAAGCTGTTTCTAAAAGTAACCACTTCATATTAAGCTAATACTTTAATGAGTGGCTGCTAAGAAACTTAGTCATCCCTATTATGATATTAGATAATAGAGCTTTTCAAGAAGCTTAGGTTTGAATTTATTGTGAATAAAAATAGTAATGATTATTTTATGTTTTTGGTGAGAATTTCAATCCACTCCTGTTGACTGTAATCAAAAATTTTCGGTCATATTATAACCATTAGTAAAAATGTGTATACCTAGCTGAGTTCTCAGTTTATGGAATTATCTATGTTAACATGAAAATAATTTTGAATTGTGATTAAAGTGAGCATTTGCCGTACTGTACGTTTTTTTCTTATATAGTATATATAAGAAAAAAACTGTCAATACCACCTACCCCTTTTGAAACATTGTTTTCCAGTTAACACAGTATTGAGTTACTCCATGCACTGCATGTACTTCAACAGTAAATATTAAGGGCCTGCTTTGTATTAGGTACTGATCTCATTGATTACTCATTTGGCACCAGCTTGAAGAACTTTTGTTGTTGTTGTTATTCATATTAATAGTTTCTTTATCTTCGAAAATTACCCCAAAGTATGTTAAACTGACCTGGGTGAAAACACTACTAACCTTTAGTTACCAAATCCAGTATACATTTTTCTCACCTAATCTTATACACCCTATTCATCATACCCCAAAGCATTTAATTGTTTTTAGTTCATATGACACATTTCTTCTGCCATTTTCTCCCCACCGCTCTGCTTATTCTTCATTGATTTGTAGCTTTCTAATCCTTTGTGTCACCTTCACCAACTCTTACCACAGTAACATGTTCTGTGCAGCTTCCCTATCCCCCCCTCCCTCGTGCCCCGCTTTGAGTTTAGACATCTTCAAGCTCCAGCGGTCACTTCTTGTAACAGCGACTGCCAAATTACGATCTTTAGTCCACATCTTGATTTTGACAGCAGACCAGTTGCTCAGTCCTTGTTTGACGTGAGTCACTCAATCCATATTGCCTACCCCCAAGACTTCCTTCCTATAGAACTTCCTGTTAGTAAATGACACCAGCATCAAGGCTAAGGTGTCATTAGCCTGACATAGACTGAGATTCAGTCTATTCTCCTATTTTTCACCTCTGGCTACCAAGCTTTGTTCCATTTTCTAAATTTCCCAAAACTGCACTTCCACTTCCATTTGCCCTTACTCTTAAACATCATCATTTGCTAGTTCTTTTTTTTTTTTTTTTTTTTTTTTAGGGCTGAGGACCGAACTCGGGACCTTGCGCATGCTAGGCAAGTGCTCTGCCACTGAGCTAAATCCCCAACCACATTTGCTAGTTCTAAGCAGCATTCTTGCCTTGATTCTTAATCTACTCTTGCCTACCTTCCATATTGTTGTTGCTACAGGGAGTTTTCTAAAATCCAAGCATGAACGCCTTTCTGTTTATAATCCACACACATAAACCTTGGCCCATCTTTTTTTTATTTTATTTTATTCGTTAAACATGGTCTTATAATTAGGAGAGATTCATCATCAAACAATCAGGAACAAAAGTATAATGACAGAACAAGCCAGGGTTGGTGCCATTCCATGGTTTCCCACCTTGGGTTCCCCATGGCTCCAGGTTTCCCCCTACTTAAACCCAAGTTAATTGGAATTCTCATGGAAGTCAGAGGTTCCCCTCTGATTAGATTCCCCCATACTACCTCCCTCCAGTCTCCTTGATATCCTTCCTATTCTGTTCCCCGCTCCCTACATGCCCCAACATCCTAGGCAAGGTTCCCCATGACCGTGTAAAAATTCACACATGTTGAGGTAATTGTTAGGCTAGCCATCTATCATACTGTTTCTGCTTGTATTCTAGCTTTCACAAATGAGAGAAAACATTTGGCCCCTGAGTCTCTGAGTTTGGGATATTTCACTTAGCATAATTTTTTCCATCTCCATCCATTTGGCTGCAAATGCCATAATATTGTTTTCTTTGATAGCCGAGTACTATTCCATTGTATAAATGTACCAAAGTTTTTGAATCCACTCATCAAGAGAAGGGCATCGGGGTTGGTTCCATAATTTAGCTATAATAAATTGAGCTTCTGTAAACATTGAAGAAGCTGTATCTTGATACTATGCCAATACTAGCTCTTTTGGGAAGATGCCCAGGAGTGGGATAGCTGGGTCAAAAGGTGGTTCCAGCCCTAATTTTTTGAGGGGTCTCCACACTGCTTTCTAGAATGGCTGTACCAGTTTGCAATGTAACTGTTCCTCTGTTCCCACAGCCCCTCCAGCATCTGTCATTGTTCGTATTCTTCATTTTTGCCACTCTGGAGTGAGGTGGAATCTCAGTGAAGTTTTGATTTGCATTTCTCTTATTGCTAGTGATATAGAGCATTTTCTCATATATTTATGGGTTTTTTTGGACTTCTTCCATGGAGAAGCTTCTTTTTAGTTCCATAGCCCATTTATTAATTGGATTATTTGTGATTTTGGTGTTTAGTTTTTTTAGTTCTTTGTATATTCTGGATATTAGCCCTCTGTCCAAGGTATAGCAGGCAAAAATTTTCTCCCATTCTGTAGGTTCTCTCTTGAGACTGTTGACTAAATCTTTAGCGTGCAAAAGCTTTTTAGTTTAATTGCATCCCATGCATTTATTCTTGACTTTACTGCTTGCACCATGGGAGTCTTAAGAAAAGATGTGCTGACCCCTATCTCATGTAAATACTTCTTCAAGCAATTGTTAAGTTGCTGGTTTAATTTCCATATCCTTGAATCTTTTTGATTTAATTTTTGTGCAGGGTGAAAGGTAAGGATCCAATTTCAGTCATCTACATATGGCTGTCCAATTTGTCTAACACCATTTGTTGAACAGGCTATCATTCTTCCACACTATGCTTTTGCCCCCTTTATCAAATTTCAGATAGTTAAAGGTATGAGGGTTCATCTCAGAATCCTCCATTCTATTCCATTGGTCTTCAGTTCTGTTTTGATACCAATACCATGCTGTTTTTGTTACTATAGCCCTATAGTATAATTTCAGGTCAGGAATTGAGATACCACCTGCTTTCTCTTCCTTGCTGAGTAATGTTTTGGCTATTCTGGGTCTTCTGTTATTCCATACGAATTTGAGTATTGCTTTTTCTATATCTGTGAAGAATGCATTGGTATCTTGATGGGGATTGCATTAAATCTGTATAGGGTCTTGGGTAGAATGGCCATTTTGATTATATTGATTCTGCCTAACCATGAACATGGAATGTTTTTCCATCTACTCAGATCTTCTGCAATTTCTTTTTTTAAAATTCAATACTTTTCGTTGCATAGGTCCTTAACATCCTTTGTAAGATTTATGCCCAAGTATTTTATTTTTTTGGAGGAGATGGTGAATGGGAGAGATTTCCTGATTTCTTCTTCCTTGGACTTGTTGCTAGAGTAAAGAAAACTAGTGATTTACTGGTGTTGATCGTATAGCCAGCTGCTTTGCTGAAATTGCTTATAAGCTCTAGAAGTCTTCTTGGCCGAGCTTATAGGGTCTTCTAGGTAGAGGATCACGTCATCACCAAATAGAGACACCTTGACTTCCTCTTTTCCTTTTCGAATTCCTTTGATTTCCCTCTCTTGTCTGACAGCTCTGGCAAGGGTTTCAAGGACTGCATTGAATAAGAGTGGTGAGAGTGGACAGCCTTGTCTTGCTCCTGAATTCAATGGAAATGCTTCAGTCTTTCTCCATTGAGCATAATGTTGACTATGGGTCTGTTGTAAATGGATCTTACATGGTATCTTCCCTTGATCCCTATCCTCTCCAGAGTTTTGAGCATAGAAGGGTGTTGAATTTTATCAAAGGCCTTGGCTCATCTTCACAGCTCCTTCATGTCTGGTGCCTACCTGCCTCTTCAACCTTGTCTCATCTGCCCCTGCGCACCTTTGACCCCTACCCCACCAAACTGAGTGCTGGTGCCAGGAGTACCAAGCTTTCCCGTGGCTTTGGCCCTTCAGACTGGTGGGTACTTAATTTGCCCTCTTTACAGGGCTAAGCGCTATTTGTCCTTGAAGCTCAAGTTTCACTTGTATGTGTTTTCTTCCTGCATCATCCTATGTACTTCAGCACAAACTACTATCATTCAACTATTAGTACTTTCTTTTTTTTTAAACTTGGTGAGTAAATGCTCAAAAAACTGTTCATCTGATGAAAACATCATATGCAGAACTTTTGCTATGTACTTCCACATGTTTTTTTTGAAGAAGGGGAGGGAAGGATTAATTCATGTGTCTGGTCTGTTAAATGTACTTTATTCTGGATTTCAATTCCTGACTGATCCTTTAAAAAGGGAAGGGGTGGCTGGAGCCGTGGAACAGCGGTTAAGGTGCTTGCCTGGCATGCGCAAGTTATGCGAGTTGAATCCCCAGCACCACGCACACCACGAAGTGTCCCAGCAATGAAAGCAACATGAGAAACTAAATAAAACTGATTTTCCCTCTCTCGTTTAAAAAAAAAAAAAAAAGCGGGGAAGGATCAAGAAAGAAAGCGAGCAAGGGAAAAGATGTGTTCTTTAGGCTGATGTGAAAGGTGATTTGGGACTGGACCGGAGTCCAAGCCCACTCAGCTCCAGAGTCACAAAAAGGGCAGAAGACGTTCCTATAGCGACGCAAGGAGGGTGTGGTCCTCCCCTGCACTCAGGAGGTCGCTCACCCCAGCCCTTGCAGCCGCCTAGGCAGCCTGCGCCAGCCGGATGCTGTTCCTCCCACCTCCCACCCTCACCCGGACAAAGTAAGGGCGCAGGGAGGCGCCAGCCTGAGCCTGCTGGGGCGGACCGAGCCCTTCTTGGGGAAGACTCTTTGGGGTGGGTACTGGGGGCGGGACGGGGTGGATGAAAGGTGTACCGAATGCAAAAAAAAAAAAAAAAAAATGGGCGAGCGTGGTCAGGAGGTAAGAAAGTGGGGGGCGTTCACGTGCGGAGAAGGAAAGCGCTCTTTCAGATCTTGCTCCCTTTAGCTTCGTCCTCGGGACCTGACATCAGAACACTTCCCGGTTAGTAGAACTTTGCAATGCGACTCCCGCTGAGTGCGGGAAAACGAGAGAGAGAGATTCCAGGGAATTTATAAGACACCCTGAAGCTGCTTCCAGCCCCGACCCCAGCAACTGAGTGGGTCCTGAAATTTCCTGCTTCCTTTTCTCCATCTTCTCTGCATGTTCCCTGGGCGGTAATTAGGGATCCGCCACCACGCGCCTCTCATTGATGAGGATATGGTGGCGTTAAGCAGATGCCCACCCACCCCTTATACCTGCTCGCCTCTGTGCTCAACTGGAGCTCAGCCCCTCGACACGAGAATGTATTAAGGTCACCCATCTGGAGCGGCAGGCAATTTTCTCTCCGGGTGATACTCGCTCCTGCTCTTGAGAAATCCCCAATATTAGCAATTGTTTTTTCCTTTAAAAAGGTGATGAACAATGCAAACTGAGAATTTAAGAAGTCTAGTTATTTTTGGCATTTGCTACGGTTGAAATGCCCATAAGCCTATCAGGGCTTAAGAAGCTTCGACCTCTCTGACATGTTTTAGATAACTGCCCGTATCATCAATCTTAATTCAGACCACACGGTTCAGGCTTAAATGCAAATTTGGCAAAAGTATTAGGCCACTGAAACAGATTCAGACCACCTTGGAAACAAGTAATATGAATGTCCTTTGCCTTGTTTGAGAGATTTAATCACCTCCACATTGTTAAGTGTGTAAATTTAGGCGTTCTAAGGGATTCTTCAAATATGGATGATATCTCATTGGTTCAGGGACTTAAGCCTTCTGCTTAGTCCTCATCCAGAGAGTAGAACTGAACAGTCTCCAGCAGTGCGGTGGCTCCTCTGACATTGACCTCTCCAACTCCACATTGCTGTCCACAGCTTGGCTAGAATGCACGCTCCTCAAACTTGTGGAGGACCCAGGGCTTGGAGTTGTGACTTTAGGTGACCCTGATCTCCATGTGATTGGGGTGTGAAGCTGCTTTCATAGAAACACAATGACTGCATTAAGGGATGTAATGTTTTCCCTAGCTGGCTCTGCAATGACTAAAACATGGCAGACTCTAGAAAAATGTATCCACTTTAAGAGATCATACAAAAAGCTGGAAAATAGATTTTTAAAAACTTCAATGCGGGCCCTCTCTATCATGCCTGGATGATGCTCTATCACAGAAGGCACTGGAAGATAACCCCACAGAATGCCTGGAGATGAGTAGGTAGACGAGAGGGAAAAAAATATTTTTTTTTCTATTTAAGATTAGAACTGGAGTAGAAAGGAAGTGAGATTTGTTCTTTGTTGCTTCACAGAGGATAGCGAGGATCAGTGGAAGATATTTTGCTCAATATCAGCTATTCTTCCCACAAATTGTATCGAGTACCAACCATGTGTAAGTTAACAACTGAGTATGAAATGAGTTGTCTGGGAAAACTGCACTGTCTCAGCAATGTTCCAGCCCAGACAAGTGACTGACAGGGAAACCGTAGACAGGATTTCTGCCCGGGCAGGGACAATGGACAACTTGAGTTTTAGGTCTGTTAGACCTCTTAAGGAGTCAGGAGTCACTGGCCCGTGAAGAATTTCAAGGACAAAGCCGAAGGACAGAGGAGTTCTCCTTGGCAGAAGTGAATGTCATTTAAATACATCAAACACATTATTTCCTTTTCAAAGAAATGCAAGAAGAGGCCCTCCTACCCCTATGCTGCCACAATTTCTTTTTCTTTTTATTTTCCAGTTTGGGGGAGTAGTCAGGGTTTTTTTAAATTATAGTTTTTTTTTAAGAGAGAAGGACAGTGAGAGAGACAGAGAGAATCAATTTTTATTGAGTTTTTCACATGGATTACGTTGCTCTAACATTTAGTTTGTATGGGGTGCTGGGGTTTGAACCCGTGTACTTCATATGCCAGGCAAGCACCGTAATTACCGAGCCATCGCTCCAGCCCCTAAAATTATAATTATTAACAAAAATTAATTGTGCAAGTTGGTGGATTTACTGGGCTATGTCCATGCCTGTATGTATTGTGCATTAATTGTGTCCAAACACCCTTCTTACTCTGAAGCCCCGTTCACTTCCCCCTTCTCTCTAGCACCCTTTCCAGACTCTAAAAATCCCTCGTGATTCATCTCTGTTCCCATTCTCCCATGCCCTGCCCCATTTCTAGTCATCAGTATTTCATTCTGTACTTCTATAAGATTGACTTTTTGTTTTCTTTATTTTTTTTAAGAAAGAGAATCAATTTTATTTATTTTTTTCATCTGGCCTTTGATTCTCCAACATTTAGTTGTGTGTATGGTGCTAGGGTTTGAACCTGGGTCCTTAAACATGCCAGGCAAGCACTCCCACCGCTGACCCATAGCTCCAGCCCCTGAGTTTTTATTTTCCTTAAATGAGTGACCATATGGTATTTATCTTTTCAGTGCCTGGCTTGTTTCACTCAAAATAATGTTATCCAGATGCATCCGTGTTCCTGCAAATGACAGTTTCATTCTTCTTTGAGGCTGAGTAGTAATCCATTATTTACATGTACCGAATTTTGTAATCCATCTGCAGAAGAGCATCCAGGTCGATTCCTTATTTTGGCTCTTCTGAATAGTGCTTCAGTAAACGTGGTGGTGCAAGTGTCTTTTTGGTACCAAAATTTCAACTTCTCTGGGTATATGCCCAGTAGTGGAATTGCTAGCTCAAATGATAATTTTGTTTTTAGTTTTTTGAGGCATCTTCACACTGTGTTCCACAATGACGGTACTAATTTGCATTCCCACAAAGCACACTGCCACAACTTCTGCCCCAGGGAATAAAGATCAAGTCACTAACAATCGCTGTGGAAATACTGACATCATATCACATAAATCTCAGAAGACATATTTTCTTTCTGGACATTGAAATTTTCTGCACACAGATAATACATATATATATAACAGTGTGCCATGCAGCAACGCTGTCACCATTGTGGTTACGGACTCCAGACTCCTTGAAAGCAAGGATTCTGTCTTCTTTATCTTTGATTCCCCGTGCTTAGCACAGTTGCTGGCCCATAGTTGATGCCCTGAAAATTTTTTGATGAATTTCCTAAACTATTTCAGATTTCTATTCCTCCAGCAAATTGGTACCAAGAATTTTTAATAGACATGTCATTGACATCACTCATTCTTATAAGGAATTAAATAAGTGTAATCTCACCATCCATGCCCCTAAGAAATGCAATTGAGATGAGACAAAAATATGTACATCTAAGATAATTAAGTAGTAACTTTAAAGTTGTTGACCAGGTAACAAAATGAGGGGAAAAAAAACCTGTTTAATTCCAGAGGAAAGAGAGTGGTGTGAAGAGGTAGGGAAATTCTGATCTACATATAAGATAATAATGATTTTTTTAAATTTTAGATTTGTTTCTCAAAGGAACATTTACTCTAGCTCTGAGCTAAGTTTATTAGTTATCCTTGGTCCTTATTAGTTATCTTCAGTCCTTCATTCAAACAAAATATAAACAAATTTAAATTCTTTTCCTTCATCATTTGCCATAGATTATAGGGATAAAAAGTGGCATTTTCAAAACTTGGAGTAGGGATTAGGTGTTATTTTTGGAAGCTAGATTGAATGCATAAAGAAATGAGGCATAAAATAGTTGGTGATAACTACAGAATCATGGTAGAGAGGGATATTATGGAATAAGTCACAAAAGAATGTGTGTGCACGTGTGTGTGTGCATGTGTGTGTGTGTGTGTGTGTGTGTGTGTGTGTATTTCAGTCTGGCAGTGTTTTTGTAGAATTAGAATCAAGTCCCCCAGAAGAAGCTTAAAAGGTCATCTGATCCAATCTTGTCATGTCACAGACAAGGAAGGCGAGTCCAGAGAAGACACTTGGATCACTCAGAATCATGGCAGCACGGAGGCTGGGCTCCGAGGGGCCCAGCATTGTCTTCAGGGCTTGTTTCTTCTCTTTACCTATGGAGCTGCCAGGACTAACCAGAGGAGAGAGCTTCGGTTGTTTGGAAAGATGCACGTTTACTTTTTTATAGTCTCCTACTTCCCTGACAAGTAGATGAAGGGAAGAGTTGATGCAAACCCTTAGCAATGAAAAATGTTATATTTGTTTCCCCCCAATATTGGAATTACAAACCTCATGTCCAGTTGAAGGCCAAAATTCCACCTGTTCAGTATCCTCAAGGTCATACCTGCATTCTGTCCTTCCCATCACTACCTTGGCCAAGACCGTTGTCATCTCTCACCCATGCCCCCCAGATGGCTTCCTTAATGAGCCCCTTCAAACCATACTCCTTGGTATATTGCCAGGGAGATATTTCCATAGCACAAATCTGATCCTTGTCAGCTTGGATTGAGCATAATTGATGACCTCAAGATTTTAACTTGTGCTACGTGTGACCCTTTATAATCCAACCCTCCTCTCTGACCCTCTGCTAGCAATGCCCAATTGTGGTGCTTGCAGTTTCCAGAAACTTCACATTTTTATTCTTTGTGCAGCCTCATCCATCTTCCCTTGGCTTTGTGCCCATCCTTCCCATCCTGCTCAGGTGTGAGAGTTAGCGAAGCTCTCAGTCACCATCTCTAAGTATGTTCCACGCACCCTTATGCACGCCCCTATCCGTGTGTTGACCCTGTGCTCTGTAGTGTTCTGCTTCCGCGTGTCTCCTCTGCTGGGAGGGTGGCAATGAAACTGTAATCATTATTAGAGAAGAGAATTACTAAAGAAGAGACTAATGCTTTTTGGTTACTTTCACAAAGGATTTTTCAATTACTCTGTGTGTGTGTGTGTGTGTGTGTGTGTGTGTGTGTGTGTGTGTGTGTGTTTTAAAATAAATGTTCCCCTAGCGAGGTATAGTGTCAGAGCCTCTAGTTCCAGCTATTTGGGAGGCTGAATTGGGAGGCTCACTTGACCCCAGGAATTCAGGAATTGAAGTCCAGCCTGAGTGACATGACAAGATCCTCTATCTTAAGAAACAAACAACTTGATCTTCTCACTCACCTTCCCCAGTCCCACTCCTCAGAGGTAATTTTTAAATATTTCCTTCCTTCTAAATCCTTCATTATGCCTGTATAAAAGACATGCAAATATCTTCTTTTTAAAAATAAATGTAGACTCATAGACTCATACACATTGTTCTAGTGGTTTTAAAGCTCAATGTGTTTTGGTCCCTGTTCTGCCCCTATTTCTTGCTCATTTTATTCCCTTAGCTCTTCCTAGAGTTAGAGACTAAAAAGAGACTTCCAAGGGACACAGAGCAAAGATTCAATAGTGTTCTGCTAATGCATAAATGTCCTGGGAGCCTTCTGAGTCTCCGCTTAGTCTTAGAAACCACTGCGAAACTAAATCGCCCCTCTAACTAGATTTCACAGTCTTACACAAGTTTTTCCATCTTGGAGAGAGTTAATTATTCATAGAATTGTGTTCTGAATGAGGAAGGGACACAATGGCCCATTGAGATCCAGAGAAAGAGTTTCTACCAACTTTTCCCCTCTTCTTTGTCTGTAGGCATTAATCTATCCAAGTAGCCCACTAATATATTTATATTGTAGGGTAATATTGTATATATGGCAGTAGAATGAAGTTTCCTTTGCAGTTAGCCTGGGAAAATGGTTTTTGCTGGGAGCCTTTAATTGTTCACCACCCGAATTTCTCCTCGTCCTTCCCTGGCGCCTGCTTCTCCCTATACCCTCCAACCCTCATGTGACCACCGGAAGGGAAGGAAAAGGAGAAGCAGAGACTCTCCCTGCTTTTGCATCTGCCCCCTTCTTTTCTGCAGGCCTGAACTTCTTTATTCTGTGTGTGGATTATTGCTTATATTTTATTCCTACTGCCAATCTATTATTATTATTATTATTTTACTCTTCCTCCTGTAGGACTCAGATGGATGCTAAAAAGCCAAGGAAACACAATTTGACTTCCTTCCCAATACTGAAAACAAGAAGGAAGCAAAATTTCACCTCCATGAAGGTAAGAATCCTTGAATTTCAACTGGTGGTGAGAAGTACCATCAGGAAGTCTTGGGGACCCTGGAGTCCTGCAGTTGTTGAGCCCCACACACCTTTAAGGACAGTAAAGGGCAAGGTGTGAAGGACCCAGCTGGTTAGGGGAGATCTGGTGTCCCTAACACAGACATAATTTCTTTTTACTGTACCTCAAAAAATAGTGAAAGGGGAGCTGGAGTGGTGGCTCAGCACTGGCATACATGAGTACGCAAGTTCAAACCCCAGCACCACGCACACAACGAAGCCTCAGAGCAATGAAAGCCACATGAAAAACTAAATAAAATTTGTTTTTCTCTTTCTCTCTCTCACTGTCCCCTCTTTCTTAAAAAAAATAGTGAAAGGAAGAGCATTGAAGGTAAGACTCCAGAAGGTGGTGATTGTGTTTCCCATATGAGATTAATGTCTATATCAGGTGTATTTTTAAAGGGAAGGGAGAATCAACGTTATTTAGGTTTTCATCTGGTCTTCACTACTCCAACACTCAGTTGTGTATGTGGTGCTGGGATTTGAACCTGGGTCCAAACCCAGCATGCCGAGCAAGCACAATACCACTGAGCCACCGCTCCAGCCCGTAGGTGTATTTTTTAATCTCGGTCTGAATTTCTCAAAGCTCATATTGTTTGGGATCTTCATTCAGAGTGTTTTGCAGCAAATTTAGTCCAAAGCATCCAGCCTGTATCACCAATTGGGACCACCAGAGATCAGCAGCCTATCAGGGCCTCCCATAGATACTCTCACAGATCACGTCACCCCCTTGAACTGTGACTCTGGGTCACTTTCTTCAGGCAGTGTTCCTGATTTAGCCCTACATTCTCTGCCTCAGGATTATAACTCCCAAGAATAGACCCAATGCCAAGTTCATCATTCTACACCTTATCCCTGTCTTTATCAGAGAAGTTATTTTGTGGTTCATAAAAGTACAAACGTTATTAGTATCTAAAATGTATTTCTTTTGATAAAAATAGTTGAAATAGTAAATCTAAAGCAAAACATAATGTAATAAAAACATACTCCGTTAGTGTAAATCTTAAAGTTTTATACCCTTAGAATGAAGAAGTCATGATTTTACTTCAGCAAAATCTTGAGTTTTGAAACTGACAATTTTTCTTTTTCTTCTCTTAATCTGCTTCAGCTAATTTATTGAGTGATCAAATGACTCGCACATGAACCCGTAGTGCTCTTATTCTCGTTTTACGGATGAGAAAACTGATATACAAGCAAGGTTAACTTGACCACCGGCATAAATCAGTGAATGGAGAACAGAATTAAACCCGTGTACTTAACCACTCTTTTCTGTGCCTGTCTGATGAGTAGTGCCAGCTCTGTTAAATGTTGTTCTATGTTTTTGCATTTAAGTTAATTTTTTTTTATCTTTGATTTTTTTTTAATGTACACTTTTGGATATCACATATGTTTCCCAAGCATGATCTTGAGCTGGGTGCTGGGCAGGGTCTCTTTGCTGATGGGACCCTGTGGAGTGGGCAGGGTCAGCAATGGTCAGAGACCCAAGAGCTCAGCATGGCCTCTTTGTGGCCCCTGTTGGTGTCTAGGTGTCTGAAGGAGTTCGGGTGTGGGGATGTCACAGGTGCTATGGGTGATGGGTGGGCAAGCCTGAAGTGGGCTATCTGAGGTTCTGGTGGGTGAGCTTGAGCAGGAGTCACACTTTCTGCAAGGCTCAGATGGTCCCATTTAAGTTAATTTTAAGGAAGGCAAATTCTGCTGTAGCTATAATGACAGGAATTATAAAAAGTAAAAATTTCATATTCAAGATCTACGCACTTAAGTTGTATTTTACAATAACTATCAACAAGTTTACAGGATCATTTTAAATTGGTATTTAAACTTCTAACAATGCTCTTTACATTGCTAATTATTCTTATGGGCCCTAAATATCTTTTCACCATCAACTGGTATTCCCCAATGGCAGCCTTATCCATTTGTATTTAATAGGATTAAGTCAGGATGTGCAAATATATCCATAATTGTCCCCTACATGAAATCTTGAGTTTCAGTGAACATATATGACATGAATTGGAGGATGAAAGTGAATCATATGAACTGTAATTCTTCCATCTAAAATAACACTGGATATGACAGAGCTACGAATCTTATCATATCACCTTCCCCAAGCAGGTTTTAACAAAGTATTTTAAATATTTAAACACATTAATAATAATTTCCATTTTACAGTATTTAACAGTATATATTATAAACAAAAAATGATAATAATTAAATATTTAATTATTATTGTAATTTTTGTTTTGCTGAGGTTTGAACCCAAGGCCTTGCACATTCTGGGTGAGCACTATAATTATTATTTTTTGTTTTGCTGAGGATTGAACCCAAGGCTTTGCACATTCTGCGTGAGCACTATACCACAGTGCAACACCCCAGCCTAAAATATTTTAAATCTGTAACTTGATACTCATGTAGCCAAGGGATATTTTAAAATAAATTTCACCTGACTTGAACACAACAGTGCAGTACTCCTTCTAATAATATAGTATTCTTTCACGATGCCCCCATTCATCTGACTAAAATGTAACTCATGAGAGAGTCATCTGCGCTTTGCCTTTAATGCTGGTGGAGATTCTCCATCCTTTCCGCTTAGCTGGTGAGGATCGAAGATCTCTCACAATGGTCCTCGGGGAATGTCAGGAAAATGTTCTGTGTTATAATTTATCCTAACTGCCTGGAGAGGCAGCAGGTACTCCCTCTGGACCTCAGCCATCTCACTAGTAAGGCGGAGGGCATTTTGCTGTTTTGCTTCTCCCTTCACAGAAAACATCATTAGCTTGCAGCTGGTTTCTGGGAATTGAACTGCTAGGGCTCCAGATCTCAGGACTGGTCATACCAGGAGGAGACCGTGAGAGAAGGCCCTGGGGAAAAGAGCTCTGTTGATGCAGGATATGACTCTACAATATCCTTGACAATTAACAAATTGTTGCAACGAAGTACATCCAGAATTGTGGTAAACACACAATATCTAGTTTCTACATTCTAAGTGCAGGTACTTTATTATTTTTCTTAAATCATTCAATAGCAGGCTCCCACTTCTTTAGACAGGCCTTCCCTTCCCACCCTTTTGAGTTACACGTTTGTTGCCTGTCTCACCCTCAGGAATTGCACTGTGCAACATGGGAGCCACTGCTCCTGTGAAGCTGCAGAGCCCTTGGTATGTGGCTGGCCACATGGAGATGTTCTGTCGCTGTGAAATGCACAGCACATCTCAAAGTCTTGGAGGAGTGTGAAACAACTTATTAAATGTCACTTGTAATAATTAGGTGAATTTAGTAGCATATCATTTGGATTAAGTTGTAAAAATAATTGTGTATTGATTCGTGTTAAACTAGTATCCTGAATATATTAAGTAAAATATATTATTAAAATTAATTTCTCCTGTTTCTTTTACTTTTTAATGTGGCTACTAGAAAAATTAAATTAGATGGCTTGCATTATATTTATATTGGAACACCTGCTCTAAAAGCACGCTCCATAACAGCAAAGGGATCCGTGGACTGGTTCAGTTCTGAATCCCCAGAACAAGGACAGTACCTGTCATAGACTAGCACTTGAAGAGTCCTTGTGGAAGAAAATTCAAGAGTGTTTACTCATTTGTCCCTCTAAATGTTTATTGTTTCTACTTGTTTCAAACACTGTTTTGGGTGTTAAAGATACAGTGAAATAGAAAACAGGACAATGAATTCTCATGGGGCTTAAAATTGAGATTCTTTGTAGGAAGGCCAGATATTTTGGTTAAATCCTGAGAATGGTAATGACTAGCCCTCATTTTTCTTGGTGGTAAAGGGTTGGAATTGATGGTGGTTTTCAACCTTGATTATATATTTAGGGTTTCCCAGTGACGTTTTTAAAGACCACTAACATCAGAATTTCCAAGAATTAAAGACTTTTTTAGTTATTTTTCTATCAGGTGGAGACATATGTCCACTTAAACTCCAGCTGTGAGATCTCAATTACGTCATTAACCTCTGACTGTGATTGTAGAGGTAAGGGGACATGAACTCTCTGACTGGCACATTTAGAAGTCCAATAAATATGCTTTCACCTTCCCTTCTCTATCTATTTAACAGAAAGCATTTTGTATAAGAAACAGGCTCAGCACAGTCTCTTTCTCACACAAAAGAAGTTATCTGGGGGTCCTTCACTATGTCTCCTTTCTGCATCTCATCAGCAATCCTAATACAAAAAGCAAAACCAAAATGAAGCAAAGAAACCCAGTTCAACCATTTGGAATGGAAATCACACTCAGAACTGAAGAGACAGAGGAGCAGAGATTCTAATTGCCAGATGCGTGTAGTTGTTTCGTTTGCTTTGGCAGGGGCAAGCAGCGCACTACTATCTCTGGTAATGAATTCACCTTTTAAGCTCAAAAGAAAGGTTCAAACTAGAAGAACCTGTAATGATCATGAACTGAAATATTTAAATGGTAACCATGATCAACCCATCTAGAACTGGCAGCTCAATGAAAGTTAGGCATGTACTACTATATATATATATATTATACAACTCCACTGGGAGTGGAGTTAGGGTCTTGAAGGAGAGCAGTTACTTAACTTCTTTCCATTTTATCCTAGGGCCCCACTTTTCCTTCTGAGATCTACATGGTAAGTACGAGTTCCTATGTTCTTCATTCCCACTTCTACTTTAATTTGGAGAGAAAAGAGAACAAATATTTGAGATGATATTCAGTTGCTATGAAAAGGACTAAAAGTGAGCTGGCATAAGAAGGTGTCTTTGACTGCTAAAATGAATAAGAGCAAATAGATACTTTTTTTTTTTAAGAGAGAAAGGGCGAGAAAGAAAGAATCTATTTATTCGTCTGGTTTTTGTTTCCCCAACACTTAGTTGTGTATGTGATGCTGGGGTTTGAACCTGGGTCCTTGTGCATGCCAGACAAACACTCCAACTGCTGAACCACCACTCCAGCCCCTGTTGACAGCTTCTTGAGTCCATGAAAAATAGAGTATCTATCCAACATAGGTGTTTAAGGGAATGCTAGGAGACAATCTCCACCCTTCCCATATAGGTCTAGATTTTTATGTTTGTTCCTTTCAAAATCCTGCAGTAGGGCTGGAGAGGTAGCTCAGTGGTGGAGTGCTTGCCTGGCATGCATGAGGACCTGGATTTGATCCCTAGCACTACATACACAACTAAGTGGAGGAAAAACAAAAAATAAAATTAAATAAAATAAAATTAACTCTCTTTTATCTCTCTCTTTCAAAAAAGATCTTGAAGTAGTTATCATTCCCACTTTACCCAAAGAGATTAAGCAAAGTATCCAAGTCACCCTGGCAATAAAATGTGAAATCAGGATTTAGGTTTTCTGTTTTTTAAAAAAGAAACATGGACAGTGAGAGAGAAAGAGCGAATCAGTTTTATTTAGTTTTTCATATGTCTTTCATTGCTCCAACACTTTGTTGTGTTCCTGGCTCTGCAGTTCAAACCCATGTCCTCACACATGCCAGGCAAGTGCTGTAACCACTGAGCCACCACTCCAGCCCCTGAGGTTTTCTTTTACCATTCGTGAATGCTTTTAAAAAAATTGCTACTTATTACTAGTAGTATATATCTAGGGATATATAAGAATTATATGTAAGGTATGAAGAATAACAGTACTATGGACACCATTATTGTGTGCCCAACATGAAGTTTAAGAAGTACCTCAAGTGTTCTTCCCCACTGTATCTCATCCTGATCCCTCTGAGCTACCCTCTCTCTTGAGTTTCACAACTATTATTCCATTGCTTTTTTGTATATATTTTCAAACCTTCTACAGTGTGTGTTGGTTAAGTTTGCATGTTTTTATTTTTGATAAACAGGAATCATACTGTTAAGTGTTCTTCTGCTATTTTTGCTTTTTTTTTTTTAAGAGAGAGGGACAGTGAGGGAGAGAGAGAGAGGAAAAAAAAAAGAGAGAATCAATTTTATTTAGTTTTTCATGTGGCTTTCATTGCTCCGAGACGTTGTTGTGTAGGTGGTGCTGGGGTTTGAACCCGCGTACTTGCGCATGCCAGGCAAGCGCCGTAGCTGCTGAGCCGCCGCTCCAGCCCCTGCTGTGCGTCTTTTATGCTCAGTCCTATGCCAGCCTATATGGCACTACGTTTGGCAGTCTTTCCCTGGGATTGACCAGGTCTCGGCTTAGATTGACCATTGCCTGTGCTGAGTCTCAGACGTTGTGAATAACACCACCTCTGTTCTTGGAAACCTGATTATCCGTCAGTTTAACTGCTGAGTCCTATTGCTTGAGCATGGTATTTTTTTTTTAATCAGTTTTGCAGTTGTTGGCCATTCTGTCTCTTCTTGTGTTTCTGCTATTAAAAATGGTGCTGCTGTGAGCATTCTTGTGCATGTCTCCTGGTCCAAACATGTTGGCATTTCTGGGGTGTTTACCCAGGAGAGGACTTGCTGCGTAACGCGTGTGTGAATGCTTCACTTAACCAGATAAGACCAGACTCTTCCAAAGCGTTGGCATCGTTGCACCTTGTCACCCGCAGTGTGCACACGTTTCAGTTGTTCACATCCATTTTATCACTTGACATTGTTATTTTGCCAATTTTGTAGGTAAGTAACAATTTTTTTAATTGTATTTCAATTTGCATTTTTGGACAATTTTTATTAATGAGACTGAACTTCCTTTCATATATTAATAGACCACTTATATTTCCTCTTCTTTAAAATACTTGGTTATGTCTTTATTGCATGAATATATTTCCACGGTGTTGTCTTTTTCTTATTAATCTGTAGAATATGTAATACATTTTGTCCACTAATCCTTCCTCGTAAGCATATACTTCCAGTACCTTCTCGTAAGCATGTACTTCCAATACCTTCTCGTAAGCATGTACTTCCAATATCTTCTCGTAAACATGTACTTCCAATACCTTCTCCTACTTTGTTGGTTTGTCTGTTTTTGTGTTCTTAATATTTTAGTGCAGTTTTTGATTTATAGAAAAAATTGAACAGGAGAGTACGGAGGAGTACATGGGGAGTACGGAGTTCCCATGTACTCCTTCACCTTACACATTTCATCCTTTTGTTAATATCTTGCATTACTGTGAAGTTGTTACGATTGATCAACCTAAATTGATACATTAATATTAAGTAAAGGGCAATGTTTACTTTGGGGTCCACCCTTTGAGTTATACATTCTGTGCATTTTGAAAAATACATATTGTCAGGTATCTGCTATCACAGGGTGGTTCAGGATAGTTTTCACTGACCTAAAAACTCTCCATTCTCCGCCTATCCAATCCTGTCCCCACTCCCACTGAAACCCTAGCAACCACTCTTTGCTTTCTCTGTAGTTTTGCCTTTGCCAGAATACCCTGTCGTTGGAATCACGCAGTGTTATGATTAGCTCATTTTGCTTGGCAATATGTTTGTAAGGCTCCTTGCTGAGGTTCCATAGCTCATTTCCTTTTTTCAATGAACAATGCAGCACTGTATGAATATACATACCTGTCTATCCATTTATCTACTGAAGGATATTATGGGTGCTTCCTTTTTGGGGAACGTTCATGTGCAGGTTTTTGTGTGGACAAGTTTTCAGTTCATTTGGGCAAATACAAAAGAGCATGCATGACTGGTGGATGACACCGTGTTCAGGTATGTTTGGCTTTGTAAGAAACTGCCACACTGTCCCCCAAGTGGCTGTACCATTTTGCCTTCCCACCATCAGTAAATAAGAATTCCTGTAGTGCCTCCTGGTGAACATTTGTATTGTCATTGTTTTGGGTTTTTGATTTGTTGTAGTTGGAATCTGGAATGTCCCCCAGAAGGCCATGTGTTAAAGGCTTGGTCTGCAGCCGGTAGTGCTGCTGGGAGATGGTGGAGACTTTAGGAGGGGGGCTTAGTTGGAGGAGGTGGATCACTGGGGGCACGTCTGTGACCTGTGTATCTTGTCCCTGTCCTCTTCCTATGGCTTTGCTCTGCCACACCCTCCCCACCAGCCCTGATGTTCTTCTGCCTTATCACAGGTTCAAGGAGGCTGCTTGTGAGAGAGAGTGAGGGCATTTCAGGCAGAAAAAAAAATAACACATGTGAAGGATGGAATAAAATCTAGACCTATGGAAACAGAGCCTCATAAATCATCTGCTCTAACCCTCCCACATGATGCACAAATCTACTTCACATTGTAGGAAATTTAGTGTCCAATTGCTTTCTAAATGTGTCTGTTGTCATCGATATCCAGGTACCAAAAGAATAAAAGCATGAACTTTTTTTAATTGGAGACCTTTGGAGTGGAAGTAATATATACTCCCTTGCCACTCTGTTTCATAGTAGAACACAAGAGATCAGATGAGACCGGAAGGCAGCATGACATGGTAAAAAAGCCCTTGAGGGGTCGGGCTGCAGACTCGGGTTTGCTGCTGTTAGTTGTGCTGTCTTGGACAAGTCATTTGGATGACCTTAGCCTCTCTTTCTCCATCTGTAAAGTAAGGTCATTGTATTATATGTTCCCTAAGCTGACTTCCGCTTTTCTAAGTGCCATCAGTTGAGTCCAGAAGCAGATATGTTAAGGATGTGCATAGAAAATGACTCCAGGTTTCTGGCCGTCCAGGCTTGTGCCCATGCCCTTTACTCAAGGATGGCCAGGGACTCTTTCCTCCACCTCCACCCGGGGAAGAGGCTGGCACGCAGGCTTATGGAGAGAATACCGTCACTGTCCTCCCAAGTGACAGGTCGTACTCATTGTGCTAACAGGTCTCCGGAGTCCAGCCTTGGCTGTGGGTGTGACCAGCAGCAGCTCCTTCCTGTCTGCGCATCTGGGCTTCCTCATGCACAGCACAGGGGTTATCAGGGCAGATCCTTGGCTAGAAGGGGCATGAGGAAGAAGTCACGATTTGCCTAAGGTCTGTATCTGCGATAGTAGTTTAATCCCTTAGCTGGAGATGAGAGGAGTCAAAGCAACCCCCTTTCTTCCAGCTCTTTGCAAGGCTCTGCTGGGCCTAATCATCTAACTTGTTGTGTTACGTAGAGAGTCCCTAAAGATTTTCTCTCCCCCTCACAGCCCTCCCTGGGTTAATGCATTTGTTTTGAACTCTTGGTTGTTCTAGCCTCTGGGGAAGGATTATGGAGCCTGGAAGGATGAAGCTGTGAGCTTCTATCACTTGAGCTTCACCCGTCCATCCAGCTGCAACCAGGAACTTGAGATACATTTTTTTCTTTCCTTTCCTTTTCTCCTCCTCTTCCTCCTCCTCCTCCTCCTTCTTCTTCTTCTCCTTCTTCTTCTCCTGCTTCTTCTCCTCTTCCTCCTCCTCCTCCTCCTCTTCCTTCTCCTCCTCCTCCTCCTCCTCCTCCTCCTCCTCCTTCTTCTTCTTCTTCTTCTTCTCCTCCTCCTCCTCCTCCTTTTTTTTTTTAATGAAGAGGAGGAAGAAACAAGGAGGAACCAACTGAGAAAAACAGAAAAAAGTAGCCTGTGAGGTTCGACTGAGGCTGGGTTCTTCGATGGCGGTGTGCCTTACTGAAAAGGCTGGGTGGCCTAGGGACCAGGGACCAGAGTGGCCTAATGCCTGCTAAGTACTCAACTGCTTTCTCCTCTGAAAATTGCAGATGAGGACATCCAGGGCTCTGTCCGAGGTCATGAGATGAGGCAGTGAATGCTGAGTCTGCTCTAACTAGCTCTAAACAGGGACCAGATCTGGTCGTGGTCATCTTTCAGAGGGAGGAGGCAGGGTGCACCCCTGCAGCACGTGCATATTGGGGTCCAGCCTGCTATGATGAGAATGCAAGCTAGGGATGGGGGAAGGCAGAATGCCCAGGCAGAGAACATCGACTTGGGACAGGAGGTTGGGAATTCTACCCTTCTGTGTACCTCTTTCCCTCCCTTGACATAGAGGTTTCATGATCAGGTCAGTGTGATAAAAAATGATCAAAAATGGGAATGAACTCCTGCCTACCTGGGTTCAAGAGGACTCTCTTTCCTAAAGTGAATAATCTCTTTAGTTCCCCAGCACCTAAAATATTGCCCTTGAGTAGAGATTCATTTATTTGGAGCAAACACTTCCTTTTCCTGGCATTCTTTTTTTAAAATATTTTTTAGTTAAGAAATTTATTTGTTGAACAATCAAACATGCTTCCAACTAAACAATATAATATATATATTGTGAAAATTAGATTTATTCCCTAGAGCCCTCCCCCAGTTACCCATCCTTTTCCCTCCCCTCCTCCCCGCTCCTTCCCAATGCCTGGCATTCTTTTTGAAAACTCAGTTGCCTTTAGGGGGGGAAGTGGGCATAGGCAGGTGGGATTCTGGTGTGTGAATGAATCAGTTAGGAGGCTTTCCTTCCAAAAATAAGTGCCAGGGAGCAGGAGAGCACAGGTCCCTGGTGGGAAAGGAAGCCAATAGAACCGGAATGCGGCAACACTGGCCAGCGGTGCATGACCAACCAGAGGGGGCTGAACTCAAAGCTCAGCTGTTTCCTAGACTCCTTAAAGTTGTCTTTCAGGAAAAATGCTATGGGTCCTACTCCTTCCTCCTTCCCTCCTTTCTTTTTTCCTTTAGCAAATATGTAAGTGCCTACAAGTATGAGATAGTGCGTTAGGCTTTGAGATCCTAAGCTGAGACCCAGGTCTTTTATTCAAGAGTCTGATGGTCCAGCAGAAGACCCCAGTGACATTCAACGCATGAGCTCTTCTGGGGGAAAATGCAAAAGGTAAAATTCAAGGTGGATATCCATGATCTGGTTTTTCTCCTCAATAACAAAGTTTATATCCACTGATTGATACTGTTTTGATAATGTTTCTCCCTCAACTGTATTTCTATATTCTAATAAAAAAAAATTATTTGGACTTCAAAAAAAAAAAAAAAGAAGAAGAAGACCCCAGTGAATGAAGGTGCCGTTGAGTGGAGAAGGCTGTGGTGGGTGGACAGGGGGAGCAAACATGCCGGGATGTGAAACAGCATGGCGTTTGAAAACTGTGGGTGTTCCCAATGATGGGGGCTGATAGAGCAGGGCAGGGCCTTGACAGGGATGGGGCTGGGAGGGTTTCGTATATCAGCACTTCTACACCCGGAGAAGTCACAGGGAAGTGTAGGCCGTGTAGTAAAATGATCAGTGCTCACCTTGATTCCTAAGGCCACTCAGGCAGCAGCACAGAAGAAGACAGGGCAGGAGGCCATGGCAGTAAGTGCTGGAATTAGGGCGATGTGGGCACAGGTGGTATCTTTGTTCTCACACAATTATGCTATTCATGGTAATGTCACAGGACCAGGACTTTCTGGGAAACTGAGGCAGCACGAAGACCCCTCTCCCCTTCAAATCCCAATTCTTGTAATCAAGTCAGAAAGATCCAGTCATGTTGCTCAGAATAATAGGCATGTGCTTATTAAAGGGATAGAGAAAGGGAAAGGGGACACTCTCAAGGGAGAGAGTGGGTCCTCTCAGAGAAAAGAGGGACGATGCGCCTCTTCTGCATTCCAGTTTTATTGGGGATTCCAGAAACGTTTCCAGAGAGTCCCATCCAGGTCCACCTCTTGACTTTTGACTGACATCAGACTTTGAAGTCTCCACTGCCATGGCAACTCTAGGTCACTTTGGCCCATGCTGACCAGTTCTAATTGGATTCTTAACTGTAAATTCTTAGATTTTATGGTTAGGAGGAATTATCCTTATCTTCATGAGTTTCAGGATCTGGTCTGTGAAAAGGGTCACAAAGTTTCCCCCTTCAGGGTAACCTGAGTTCCTCTTATCAATATTATTTGGGGCCTGCATTTCTTTTGAACATAACCAGCAGTCTGCTGAGATATGACATAGCCCGTCCACCCAGGACAGGCAGGGCTGTAGGTAAATTGCTTCTTGGAAAAGAAACCATGTGGGGTCAGCCCAGTGGGCCCATTTTATAGAATTATTCCCTTAACCTCATGTTTTCACATTTGCGTCTGTCTGTCCTGTATCAGTAAGAAATCATAAGTGCCGATTTTAAGTGCGATAAAGCGTTCCTGTTCGCTCCTGCAAGGGAGAAGGTCATGATTACTGTAGTCAGCTTATGTTGACTGATGTGGATTTGTAGTTGAAGCAGACCCCCACCCCCATCATGAGATGCTCAGCAAATCCAAATTGGCCCAGGGGGAGGCGTCAGCTCAGTCCTGGCTCTTGTCAGGATGGCATGGACACTGACACATAGGGTGGCACTATGGGGATCCTGAGGTGGGCCAGCCAGAGGGACTGCTCTTTTAGGTTCCAGGGCCGGTGTGTCATGGGGGGCCTAACATTCATTTCCATTGAATCTCGTGGGAAGAGATAAAAAGAATTCATAAAAAAACATAAAGTATACATAAACATCAATGGCATAACAGAAAACAAAGCGGGATTCCTTTAGAAGATCCTTCCCAAATCTGGCTGCATAGCACTCTCTTGGGGAGCTTCTGGACCCCGCCACCAGGGTGTCTGGGCCATGTGATTTCTGTGCTTAACAGCACAGGTGTGCTCAGGGAACATGCAGAGAATAAATGTATCCCCAAGGTCTGTCCTAACCTTGTGATCCCATGTGTCCTCCTGGCTTAGGGAGGTGTTGCTGGAAAAACCCTTAAGGCAGGAAGTCATGGGGACTGGTAGTGAGAGCAGTTTGGCACCTCTGTGGCTATTTTGCATAAATGATTGGTGAAGGGTTGGTGTGGGGAAGCTGGTTTCAATTTCCCACCTTTCTCCTAATCAGCTTTTAACTGAACTAAGCTTTCATTTGAGAAAGGAGAGCTGGCTTTTATATGCAGCAGGATGGAATTTGCCGCCCCCAACTTTCAAAGTTTTTGCTGAGAAAACAAAAGAAGTGTGAGAACCTAAATGCCTCCCCTAGTGAGAACCAGCCAGCTAGCTCAGAAAGCTGAGCAGATATAACAGAGTTCCCACACACCACTCCCCACCCTGCACCCGTTTCCCCTTTTTATTAATATCTGACTTTACATAGTGCTTTTGTTACAAATAAGGAACCAATATCGATACATTATTATTAAGCAAACTCCATACTACTTGAAAATTGCCTTAATTTTTTACCTAGTGTTCTTTCTGTTCCAGGATCCCATATTACATGTAGTTGACATGTCTAGTCCCCCCTAGGTTAAGACAGTTTATCAGATTTTCCTTGTTTTTGGTTTTTTTTTGTTTGTTTGTTTGTTTGTTTTTAAGAGAGAGGGACAGTGAGAGAGAGAGAGAGAGAATCAATTTTATTTAGTTTTTCATGCAGCTTTTGTTGCTCCTAGACTTTATTGTGCACGTGGTGCTGGGGTTTGAACTCGCGTACTTGTGCATGTCGGGCAAGCGCCATAATGGCTGAGCCACTGCAACATAGCCTGTTTTTGTTTTGTTTTTAGATCATGAATTAGGTTGGGGTTACAAGTTTGGGGAGGAAACCCTCCATTGAGATAAAGTGCTGCTTTCATCAAATACCGAGGGTGCACACCATCGACATGATTTGTGACTGTTTATGTTGACCGTGGTCACTTGGCTGAAGTAGAGTTTGTCTGATTTCCCCTCTGTGTAGCTACTTCTCCCCTCCCTTTCCATGCTGTACTGTTTGGAAATTGGTCACTAGGCACAAGCCACACTTAAGGAGTACCTACATAACTTTCTCTTTGGTATCAGAGATCATCTGTCTCCTCCCATTTATTACTTCACGGAATCACATATTTAGATGTCTTGACTCAGGGACACTAATTTTTTCACTTAGTAATTCTCTTCATTTAAATGCTTTACTTTATTTGCTCAAATTGTTTCAGCTTTTGCCATCGGGAGCTCCCGTGCCTCTTCAACATGCTCCCAGCTATATGGATTGGATTTTTTTTGTTTTTAAAGTCCTTTCCTGTCAGGTTTAGTGCCACAGGCCAGCAATCCCAGTGGCTCCAGAGGCTAAGGCAGGAGGACAATAAGTTCAAAACCAGCCTCAGCAACTTAGTAAGACCCTGTCTCAAAATTGAAAATGAAAGGGGCTGGGGATGTGGCTCCATGGTTAAGCACCCCTGGGTTCAATCCCCAATCTAAAAAAAAGTACTTTCTTATTTTCTGTGTTTATAATACGCTCCAGGTTTATCTTATATATTTCTTGCTCCAGTGCTAGAGTCATGTATTTCTCCAACAATTATTCCCGATTCCTTTCACTGGAAAATGATATTAGAAACTAATAATATCTGGCTAAGCATGCTTATTTCTACCAGAGTGTCGTTTCTTTTAGGTCCTGGCTGCTGACACAGCAAATGCACATGCACATGCATAATCACATACTGACCTATGTATATGTACATATTGATAAATATTTCTATATGATGCCATCTGTATCTATATTAGGTTACACCAGAGCTATATCTCCAATTTTAATCCATTATGATGTGATGGTAGCATTGATTGGACCTTACAGATCCGGAAATTTGCACTTCAACAGTGAGAAGCCTGGCTTCTGCCATCTGCCATCCATTCCTTAATTGTTCAGTTCCAATGTATGTATATAACAGTCATCAGAATGTTAATCCCTCAGAATTTCTGTTTTGTTCTATTCTTTTCTCACTCTAACCGTCTTGTTCATCCTCCATCAGCTTCATGTGAAATGAGCAAAGACCATTTTCTGCATTTTGCACATGTGGAAAATGAACTCTATCACTCTTAACATATGCGAGGCACTAGTTCAAGTGTTTTAAACATATTAAATCATTCCTCCTCACAACAACCGTATAAGTTTGCTAATGATGTTATCTTCATGTGACATGAGGCAAGGCTAATAACTTGCCCAAATTCAAGTAACTAACGAATAATGGAACTGGATTCAAAAATGAAAGCATGACTTCCAAGTCCACACCCTTGAGTATTGTTCAGCCACCCTGCTGTTCCAGGAGTCTTTCTGAAAAGCTGCTTTGCTTTGCACATACCGTACAAACCTTCTGTCATTCACAATTGCTCATGGGATGGAGACCAGTTTCTTAGCCTAGCTTTCACTTCCTTCACAACCCATAGTCAACGCTCTGCTCCAGCTTATCCCTCATGGGCAGCGAAGACCCCTGGAGCATGCCCAGATACTGTTGCTTCACCTAATGAGCATGTGTCTTCCCTTCCTTTCAGTTAAAGCCCAGACCAAGCCCTGTGCATTCCCAAAGCCCCTCCCCTGTCCTTCTGGGTTTATTGCATTTATGGTGGTATCTTGCATACTTTCAACACTGACACTCACCCATGCCCTTGGCCTGATGTGTAGTCTGAGCCGTGTTTGGGCCATGTACTTTCCATCTACCTGTAGGTCTCTCCATCCTCAGTGCCAGCTTGTTATTATTGCTGATACTTCTGAGTTTTAATATTCGCAAACCAATTTAATGAGAAGTTCAGATTCACAATTGCAGTATTTCCTCTGATATCTTTATCCATTCTATAGACAACCAAATCCTGCGTGTAACATACATACACTGGCAAATTAGCCAACGTGGTCTGAGACCATGGCCCATGCTCAGTGAAATCCTCTCTCCCTCATTTCCCCTTCATATTCCAGGAGGTTAGGAATGTCTTTTCTAAATACCCCCAATGAGTACTGCTCTATGGAAGTCTTAATTCTGTGAGAAGATAATAAATGTTGTACCCAGTTGCCAAATTTAAAAAGGTCTGGCCCCACTGTATCTGTGCTTTGGATATTTGTCCTTTGGCTCTCTAGGGAATGTCAGGAAGAAGAAGAACCTTGAGTTCTGCTTCAAAGAACAGAATTTGTATTCAAGCTGAAGCCTGTTTGCTAAACTTTAGCTATTTCAGTGTTACCTCCACAAGTTTTGTCATATCTCCACACTTTCTTTTGTTCTTTTAAACTTAAATTTTAATGTCATCCAAAGTAATAACAACCACAAAATAACAAGTTTAATGTGCTATCTACAGTTTTTCAAATGGACAGCAAAATAAATGCATAGCCATTAGGTGATTATTTATCTATATACTGCACAGAATTTTGTGACATTCTTCCACAGTATGCTTACCACCCAAGGGACAAACTGTTCTAAGATTGTGGTCTTTTCCTTGCCACCCCTTTCTAGACATGAAGTCTCTTCTGATGGGATCACCGGTGTTCAGGCTGGGCACCCGTATTCTGGCATGTTCCACTAGGGCACCTATGGACATTTTGAGTTCTGGACAAAGCTAAGAACATTTTCTTTCCCAAAGAGCAAGATAGTAGCAGCTTTTATTCCTTCTCATGTATAAGGATGCTATCTAAGATTCTGTGGGAAGAATACATTGTATTGAATTTTTTAAGGTATGAAAATCATAGGACAAGTAGATTCATGATTAGCACTTCTGGAAATATTATTAATCTTCTGGAAGATTATTTGGTAGTAATTCATTCATGCGGTCACTGAGTATTTCTCTGAACTCTTCCTAGCTTGAAGTCAGGACAGCTGGTTTCAAGTATATCTTGCTTACTGTAAGGAAATAAGATAAATATCCAGGTGGCTTGGAATGAAGCCATGTCAAGCCCTGTTACACTTCTCTTCTATTTGACTCAGGTTGAGAATAAGCCTTTGGTTCAAGTCCAGAAGCCGCCTTCCAAGACCAAGAACCTCAGAATGACCCGATTTTTGCATAAGGTAGGAAGTGATGGTTAGTGACTTGTGACTTTAGGAAAGGATGAGGGTAGTGGAGGATTGGGATGGCTTTTAGCAGGCATTTTTGGTCACTCAGCATGACAATGAGAGCACTCTATCCACATGATTATGCTCCTCTCCACATATTTATTTATTTTTGCAGTGGCTCAATAGTAACACAGGTTTATTGGGAGAAATCTACAGTGAGGGTCCCAGGAGAGTCTGGGGCCCCATGTCCACTTACAGACTAGCGGGTAGATATAGAGGATTTGAAGGAAAAGAGGATTATGATGTTGCTAGGGAGTTGTCAGGGAAGGCTCCTTTCTGAGGGTTTCTTTTTTATGATGGTGGAGTATTGTAGGTGGGTCTGGGGTTTAGGGATACGTGGGTCTTGTTCTAAGATGGAGAATAAGATTCAAAATGCTGTTGCCTTAGTCAAGTTCTACCTAACATTCCTGCCTTTTTTTTTCATTTGATAGGAAAAGAGATGAGAGAAGGGGGCATGATGTCTCTTAAATTACTTTCTGCTGAGAGGGGGTGTAGATTGAGGACTTGTGTAGGCACTGGTATTGAGTAGTTCTCATGGAGCTCAGCAGCAGTATGTTCTGGACCCTCTGATCAGTAGTAGGCATTGATGGTCCTTCTGTGAAAAGGAGGTGGAGGGCTGAAACAGGGAGGGCCAACTAGCAAGACTGATCATTATACAGAGAATTGGGAAGAGGAAAGGAGCCAGGCAAGGTCCTGTCCAGTTAGCGGGTAAATGGATGTGCTGATTCTGCATAGGAAGAAGATTCCCTGGTTATAGTTGAAGCAGTCGGAAAGGTGACAGGAGACAACTTGTTTTAGCTGAAGGCAAGTTCTTGTAAGAAAATTTTAACAGTAGTGGGTGGCCACAGTGGGCTTGGAGGTGTTTCACACTGTGGCTGACATCTCGGGAAGGAGCATTGACAGGGGTGCTAGTGCGTAAGAAAAAGCTTCTGGTCAGCATAAGAGTGGAGGCAGGAGTGTGAGAAGCTGTGGTGGGAATTAAAAGGAATAGAGGCATTGAATTTAGTTAGGGTTCCTCCCAAGGACGAGAATTGGGCATCCAAGCATGAGTGGGGCCTTCCAGTCAGGCAGCCAAAAACAAAGGTTTTTAGCCTACAGTTTTAACCTGGGGGTAGAATCCCATTCTTGAAGGCCCTCATTTCTATCTGCCTACAGATAATCTATCTCTTGTCTTGGTTACTCCTCTGAAGAGATCTTTGACTGTCAGGGCAAAAGGGTGATGACCATTCTGGCTTCTTTGTGCTGATGGTAGGCATTTTTATGGCAGTCAGGGAAACTTTCCAGAGAAGCTATCTGGGCAGCCTCTGTAGAAGTTGGGAGGCAGCTTCATGGAGGGTCATATTTCCATGACCGTGTGGTGCTTAATATACTCTAGGCATCTTGTGCATCAGGGAAGTCCAGAGGTCCATGATGGTGGTTGGTAGGTGACTGGACATGGTGTATGGAGAGAGGGGGGAGATCATCCAATAAGCAGTGGCTGGTGGTGGACTGACGTCCAGTGATGTGGATGGTTCTTACTAGAGCCGTTGGAAAGAGAAGTGATAGAAAGAGAAGGAAAAAGGAGAGAGAAAGAGAGAGAGAGGGAGAGAGGGAGGGAGGGAGAGAGAGGGAGGGAGACAAACCAGGTAGAGGTCAAGGCCACCCTTGGTGGGAACCTTGGAATACTGGTTCTGAGTTTGGGCACCAAAATGTAAGGAAAGAAGGAAGTGGAGGAAATAGGAGAGCAGTGGCTCAATAGTAACCAATGTTTATTGGGTGAAACCTGCAGAGGGGGGACCAGGAGAGTCTGGGACCCCTCCACACAATTTTAAATATGGCTATTTGTTGATAGTTAGACTACTTTCCCAGTCAATTGATGAATGCAGGAGGGCAGGAATCCAAGTGAGAAGGTCATCTATAAAGTAGCCAGAGAGGAAATGGCAGTTTGAGTTGCACCAAGGAAAAATTGCATCGTATAGAAGAGAGGTCTTCCCCATGTCTGGGCGGTAAGATTTTGGAATGATAATAATAGAGGCTAGCACTTATGGAGTACTCTACAGTGATTGTTTCACAAAAGTCTCATGAGGTAGGTCCCATATATTTTTTTTTAAAAGAGAGGGAAAATGAGAGACAGAGAGAGAGAGAGAGACAGAGAATCAGTTTTATTTAGTTTTCCACGTGGCTTTCGTTGCTCTGACACTTCGTTGTATATATGGTGCTGGGGTTCGAACCTGCATCCTTGCACATGCCAGGCAAGCACTCACTGCTCCAGCCCCAGTAGGTCCTATTTTTGATAGTGATGAAATAATTGAGACTTAGAGAAAGAATCCATGTGACCTGCTCAATGTCTACAGCTGGTGAACAGTGGAGTGGGGATTCAAACCCAGAGTCTGTCTGTTGGATTACTCTACTCCTCTGGAATTTTCTTTGTTGTTTTTTTTTTTCTCCAAGAATCTGGGTTGTGGACAGGAGAACAGAACAAATGACCCCTGGGGACATTTTCTTACCTGAAGTTTGTATGACTTGCTTAATTTCACCTCTATAGAATTCAAACACCAGCAGCATTACTTCACTCCCTTTTGCGGACACCAAGAAGAACACGATTAACTTCCCACGCATCAGCAACAAAACCCTGCTGAAGCCGTCTGCGCTATTCCAGGTGAGTACCAGGCAGCGAACGTTCCCCTGAGCAGACAGGTGAAAGATCTGGCTTTAGTCCAGAACCACATTTAGGAAGGTCCAGGAAGGCAGGAGGAAGCTGCATCAGTGAAAGAGCTGGGTTCAAGTCCTGTTCTCATTCCTTGCACTGAATATGAACTTGAGCAAATATGCCATTGACTTTCTCTTATCTATGGAATTGTCCGGAGGATTCATTAAGGACAGGAAAGATGAAGTTCTGGTGTGTAAGTAGTAGAAGAAAAGAAAATATTGTTTCCCTTCCATGTCCTCTACCTCTTTTTTGTTTTTTGCCATAAGGACCCAATGAGATAATATGTAAGAAAGCAGGTTGAAGAGGTGTTCTACATATATAAGTTCATGAAAAAAAGTCCTTGGGCAAATTACTTTATCTAGTTAGGAACTGGCCTCCTTAAAGGAGTGTTAAGAACTGTTCTCATCTCTTGCTATTGTGACATACCCCTGGGTTTGTGAACTGTATACTGTAATATGCATGATGTGAGAGTTAGACAGATACTTCTTTTGGGAGAAAGGCTGAGAAAACCTACTGTCTTTTAACTATTATTTTCTCCCTGGAAAGGTAGGAAAAAATCCTAGGAAAAAATCCTGTCTGAATATGGGTATTTTAGGCCAGATAAATGGTTTATGACCCCCAGGAGAGTTGAAGCAGTCCTTTATTGCAGACCTCTTTACCTGAACAGGAGACTCAAATGCACAGTCAGGTGCTGGCTTCTGGGTACAAGACTTCAGAAACACCTTTCCACCCTAGCATTAAAGCCCAGGATCCCAAGCTAGAGGAGAAATCACAAAAGAAGCACAAGGTGCCTCTGACAGCAGCAGGTATGACACTGGGACAACAGGGCAGGGTGTGGGGTGGATATGGATGGTCAGTGTCCAGAGCTGAGCTGAGCTGGGGAGGGCTTGGATGCCATGTGTTGGAGTAGTCAACTAAGGCAGCAAACAAAAATGGAAAAGCTTAAGCTTTTAACCTCTTACGGTGACTGTCACTGGCTGGGTAAGAGTAAGTACCAGCTTCACTGTTCCATTTCCCAGATGTATTGGTGCTGACAGAGGGCACTGTCTCACTTTTGGGGAGTCCAAGCAGAAGGCTCCTGTCATTTTATAGACTCAGGGATAGGGAAAAGTGAGAAGGCGGAATGGCCAGGAGTGGAAAAGTACAGAATACCGAGTCAGAGTAGTGTCTTGAAAGTTCTCCATTCCTCTTAACAAGAGGGTTTGGGCAGAGGTGCCTGAGGCAGACCTTACCAGGGCCCCAGCGAAGGGTTTTGAGTGGGGATTCTGGGTTAGACAGGTTCAGGTACATGAGAGCGTAGCCAGCCAGGAATTCTGGCCTCAGCTGCTGCTCTGGTCAGAGACTACAAGCTTGGATATGTACCAGGTCTAGTGTTGGGAGGGCAGCTGTCCCTGGGATGTCCGATGGGTTAAGCTTGTGTAATTGCCTGTGTTGAGGCGTGAAAGATCACACAGAGACTTTTGGCAGGAGCCAGACCCCTCATGAGATTCAGAGATTCATGATCTCTTAGAATTCAAAGAGAACCAAAGTCCACTGAGCAGTTACCATATGCAAACTTAGTCCACCTCTCACAGGTCTTCTGCCACAGTGCTGAAATCGAAATTGGTTGTCATTCTTGATCTCAGGAATGACCCCCTGAAGAGACAATTTCAGTTTTGCACTCATTTCTGCCTTTACAGAGTTGGTATCTACCCCCCTTGGGTCCTTATTCTGCCTTTCAGGCAAAGAACATACCTTATTCAGCTTCGCCATGACTGCCCTTTGACCGCCCTTCACATTTATGAAGATAGGAGTCTTGTGCCACATGGTTCCCCCCTCCCCACCTCACAGTTGCTTCAACTTTTCAGCAGTTTGTCAAATAACATGGTTTCTGATCCTGGTTTCTCATCTCTGACAACTCTCAAGTTTATTAAAGCGTGAATCTCACTCCCTTCCCTACCACATATCTGTCCCAGGTGGCGTAGAGGCATTAACACCCATTATCTCTGCGGTCTGAGGTGCTCACTGGCCCCACTGCGGGCCAAAGTGGGAGTAACCGCTGGGCTTTTAAGCTTGCTTTATTGTCACCTGCCTGGCCCCCAAAACCTTGCATTTTTTCAAACCCACTCAAGATGGATTGTTTGTTTGACCTGATTCCACATGAACTTGGGCAAATATCACCTTAATGGTATGCTATTGTTGTTATGGATTTTACTTCTGGATTTATTATTTTTTAAATAGTTACTGTTATTATTTTTAAAATTTTTTTATTCAGAAATTTATTTGTTGAACAATCAAACAAGCTTCTAATGAAATTATATAATATATATATAAATTCTGAAAATTAGATTTACCCCCAAGAGCCCTCCCCAATTACCCATCCTTATCCCTCCCCCCTCCTTCCCAATACATCCCTACAAATGCCTTAGGTTGTATGACATTACTGTTATTATTTTACCTATTCTGCAGCAACCCACAGTTCTTTGGGTACTAAATTCTTTATTTCCCTCTGTTTATGTTTTCCTCTTGATTTTTTGAAATAGTTATGAAACTTTGGCATTTATCCTTGTTACTTTTCCACCTTGTAAGATTCTCCATGCACGATCTTCAGGAAACCACCCATTTGAGGAAAAGTCTCATGAACTGGAAAGAATATCACATCATCTGCACGTTGGGTAAATCCCAACTTAACTGACGATTGTCCTGTTTTTTCACATAGAAGCCCTAAAGTGTTTTAAGAGTCAGCTGTCTCCTTATGAGCAAAGTGAAATCCTGGGCTACACAGAGCTGTGGTTCCTGGGGCTTGAAGCTGAGAAGCTCAATGTGTCTTCTGAGAAATTCAGCAAGACAAGTTTTGACGATGAACATGGCTCCTACCTGAAGGTGATAAGGGAGGGTGTCATGGCGACCTCAGGTGGCTTGGGGACAAGAGATAGTGTGGGAAGGAAAATGGAAGGGGTATTTTATAATCTGTTGTGCTGAGATTATGGGGGACAAGGCATCCCAAAGGATACTAATAGGTATAAACACCATGTTTAAAAAGGGAAACATGAGACTAGTATGCAGAATCTTCTAACAGTGGTAATTTTCTTCAAGGGTATTTGGGATAACAAGTTTGCATCCTAGGTGAAACTCCCATAAGCATAGCCCTCTTGCATAGCCCTGGAACCCTTCAAAAAATCAGACTCTGGAGTAAGATCCAGTTGGCTCTATATCCCAGCTTTTATCTCCTCCACAAGGCCATTCATGCACTCTTTTCTGTTTTATTGCAGATGTCATTCCCTCAACAGACAAAAATAGTTTTTTGTCATTGTAGTCCCTGGTGCACAGTGCTTCACTTAATTCTGTTTTCCAAAAATTGTTCACAGCAACTCCTTCTCTTCTTCTGACTGTACCTCTGGGGGTCCCACGGGCAGTGCCTCTTCCTGGCCTGAGGGTGAAAGCTGGGCAGGGGTTTCCTCTGAGGATGCCTTCATGAGGCTATGGGCTGTCCCCACTTTCCTCTTCTGGACATTTCATCACAACCTGATTTTAGGAGATGAGTCGAGTCTTTGATGACTTCATAAAAAAAGTAGATTTTCCCAATAGCACATAGGGCCATGTTTCTCAAGCTTTACTGTGCACACAAATCACTCTGGATTCTTGTTAAAGTGAATACTCTTATCCAGCAGGTCTGGGGGTGGGAGCTGAGATTCTGCATTTCTGAGAAGTAGATAGGTAAAGCCCGTACCACAGTGGGTCCTTGGACAACGCTTTAAGCAGCAAGGGTGTGATTCTATCAGAGAGTCTCCATCTAGAGCCCTGGTTTTCAATAATTTTAGATCAAGGATCCGTTTGGGTGTCTTAAAAATATCTATGGTTCCTCATTCCAGAAAAAGCAAACTGTGCATGCCCCATGTTTGGGGGATTGATGGATCCTTGGTGAAGAATCTTTAATATAATTTTTATATCCAATTCAACCAGATGTCTTCAACCCGTTCCTTTTCCTCCTTCCCTTGCTCTACCCTACCTGAATTTGGATTCTCTGGGAAATTACCTAGGGATGTCAGTACTACCTTTAAGTGAATTCACTGAAACTTTGTTTTTCACTCTCAAACCTTAGAGAGCTGTTTTTGTGTTCTCAATAAGCTCCAAATCTTTATCTTTATTTCATTCCAGCACACACACACAAATATGTAATGCATACAACCCAATTCCTAAACAAATAACATCTACATTTTCATATTTATTCTGTCAATAAGTGTTCATTGTATTCTTATTTATTGAGTACCTGTCATATGCTTGGGCATCTATGAGACTCTGAAAACATAAAGGGAACCATCATAAGTGAGTCAAGCAAGCACAATCAATGTCAGAGTTAACATGTAAGCAAATAATTATGATGCTGCCAAATGGTGGCCTGAAGATAAGTATGAAGGCCTGGAAAATGCACAGGTACCTTTATGCTATCATGTGTGCAGATTCTGTCCCATTTTCATGACAGATCTTTATAAGTAGACTAAACCTCTCCCATGTATCCATAAAAAGTTTTACATGCTCAAATTCTTTTTTTTTAAAGAGAGGACAGTGAGAGAGAGAGAGAGAGAGAGAGACAGAGAATGAATCAATTTTATTAGTTTTTCACATGGCTTTTGTTGCTCCGAGACTTCGTTGTATACATGGTGCTGGGGTTTGAACCCAGGTCCTCGTGCTTGCCAGGCAAGCACCGTAACCGCTGAGCCACCGCTCCAGCCCCTACGTGCTCAAATTCTTGATCTTGATTCTCCCTTACGAACAGACATTCATCCTCACACACATTCACAAACCATCCTGAAGACTTGTATATGCTCATCCTTCATCTCTTCCAAATTCATGAATGTAACTCTAGACAGCTGAGATTCACAGAGCCTGAGGACCTTAGAGAACATTTTATCCAGATTCTTATCTCATCTTCATCTTCATCACTCTAGCTTAGAGTATATAAGTCACTTGTTGGAAGCCACCTACCTAAAGCCTTTAATGGAAATTTTCCTATGGTTTTAACTGATCACCTGCTTCCCAGTTTCTAGCACCAGGATAGACATGGGAGATCCTGGCTCTTAGAAAATATTGTTCTTACCAAGAAAGGTCCTGCTAATTTTAGAAGAGGACTAAATTGGAACATGTCTAGGAGAGGACCAAATCTGGACAGGAAGGGGCAGAGCAGATATAAAGACTTCTCTGATTGATGGAGGCACATCAAGGGTCAGATATGGAACTCCTTCAAAACTGGAGCTGATACTCAGCTTGAAGAATCATGAAATGTCCAAAATAGAAAGGATCTTCAGTTTTGTCTAGTCCCCTTACTTTATAGGTCCTGAGATAGACATGCAGCAACTAGAGGGCTGGGACTATAACCTGACATTCCAAGACTACCCAATGTTCTTTTCACTGCTTCACATAGATGGAACCTGTGGGACTTCCCTTGGCACCACATGGGTGGTCTTGGATCCAGGCAATCACCTAACCACCACAGTAGGAGAGACGAGGGTGGAAGTTCAGAATCCCTTCCTCTACCACCAAGGAGTGACCCATGATCTAGGGGTGGGTATCCAGGGGCCCCAGGGCCAGGGAAACCCAAAAGCCTACACTGCTGCTCCTTACCACTGGCCTGGTTTCCGCAGGTCCTGCATGACCACATTGCCTACCGCTACGAGGTTCTGGAGATGATCGGGAAAGGGTCCTTTGGACAGGTGGCCAAGTGCTTGGATCACAAAAATAATGAGCTGGTGGCTCTGAAAATCATCAGGAACAAAAAAAGGTGTGGCTTAGTGGATGACACAGGCCATAGAGGAGGGATTGACTGCATGGCTTCCAACTGCTTCAGAACACCAACCCTTTCTGCCTCTGCCTCTTCCTCTTTATCTTCATTTTCCTTTTCCTCTTTCTCTGTCTTCCTGTCCAAGTCCATGAAGGAGCAAAGAGGAAACCAGAGTGTGGAGTTTTTAGTGCTTTCTGCCACATTAGCCATTCTTGTTGGGGTTGTGGGGACCAGCTGAGAAAATGTGTAGCTGCTGCAGCATGACATGGCACCTTTGCTTTCTGTCCCCATTCCCCATTCTCAGATTTCACCATCAGGCCATGGTGGAGCTGAAGATCCTAGAAGCCCTCAGAAGGAAGGACAAAGACAACAAATACAATGTGGTACACATGAAGGACTTCTTCTACTTCCGCAATCACCTCTGCATTACCTTTGAACTTCTGGGGTCAGTTGCTTTTTCTAATGATTCATTTTCTTTTGAAAAGTTGCTTAAGTGATAAGAAAGACCTTGAAGTCAGAAAACTAGATTTTTCTCTATGTGAATGTATAATGACCAGTGTAGACACAGCAGCTGCACAGTTATCTAGAAGTACAGGAGTTAAGAGAATGGGATCCAAAACTGAGATGTCACCCTATTCCTCAGAAAACCTGTCACCTGTCAGCATACCCATGTTGTGCTTCCCTGGTGCTGAGTACTAGAGGAGATGGCAAAACTAAAACAAGCCTCTGCTCTCAAGAGCTAAACTGAAATGTGTTGAAAAGGACTTTCCTTTGCTACCATGTTACCCCATACACTGGCTTCCCCACTCTATTGTGCAAAGGTTGGCACCCAAAGGAACAGGCAGCTGGATGCTCAGAGTGGGAAGAGGACTTTAATTTTTAGCAAAGAAGGACAAGAGCACATATTTTTGGTAAGAGACCAGAACCCTGACCTACAGTAGAACATCTGACTGAATATTGGAACCAAAAAGGCATTCTAATTGGAAAAGCATGCTAATTTGATCACGATTTTCTCTGAGAAGGCAATCTGATGCAATTTCAAGAAACTCAGAAGGCATTTAGCACAGGAGAATAATCAGGGGCAATCCCATGTTATTAGATTTCCTGAGCTAGTACTTGGTGTTCCCATGATAGCTTCACTGAAAGTGAGGTTCTAGGCATCAGCTAACTTTCATTGAGATGGACCAAGTGCACCTCCCTCACCTTCTCTGGCAATTACAAAATATGTTCTACTCATGGGACTGGAGTAGTGGTTAGAGTGCTTGCCTGACATGCTCAAGGATCCAGATTCAAACCCTTGCACTATATACACAATTGAATTTTGGAGAAACCAGAGCCAGATGAAAAATAAATAAAAATTCTCTCTTTCTCTCTCTTTCCCTCCCTCTCTCTTTTTTAAAAAATATGGTCTACACTATAATACACAAAGGGGAATTATCTACTGTGGAGCAGAGTGGAGCAGTCCAGGCTGCTTTTCTTGGCTGTTAATTATGGTTCCCAGTTAGGATATCATTGTATTTAAAAGGGGCTCTGTGAGGTCAAGAGAGGCAGGTGTGTGGAGGGGGAATCCTAAGCCCAGCGAGGTTAGGCAGTTGCTCCGTGTCACAGATCAGGATGGAACCAGAGCCAATTCTCACATCCCTGATGTACCCTTCAAGAATGAAATGGCTTTCTAAATACCACCAGGCTTAGATCTTAGAAATGGAAGATTAGGAAGAACCTACCAGAGGTTGGTGCAGAGTCCTTTCTGAGTCCTTCTCTTTCCGTTTTTATTTTCATCTCATAGTTTGCACAGAGGCCACAAATTGGCAACTTACAAATAAATATGCTTTTCTTTATTAAACGCTTGGCATTAATTTCTAAGACTTGTAAGTCAGAGGATTTCATATAGTAGAGTATGTTTTTTTAAATAATAATTCAGGATTCTGCCTCTCTAGAGAACTGAGGATTATCTGGAAAGAGCCAGCCTTCAGGATAGTAAGGCCACAGTTAGACAGGACCAAGTAGCCACTCTTGCCTTTGAAAGAGTGAGCAGGGGCTCCCTTGTTTGCTGTAGCTCTCATTGGCCCACTCCCTTTCCCCCTGCATGCTAGGAACCTGCAGTACTTATTAGCCTTATTAGGTTAATAAGGCTAATAAGATTGCTTGATTGAGTGACTAGTGAGCTTCTGGGGCCCTTCCAAGGGCCTGAAGAACTATGACTATTGTAGACGTTTGGTCCTCTCTCCCTTGCTCTCTCTTCTTCTTTTTTTTTTTTTGGTACCCGGGATGAATCCAGTGGTGCTTAATCACTGAGCCACATCCCCAGCCCTTTTAATTTTTTATTTTTGAGACAGTGTCTTGCTAAGTTTCTTAGGGCCTTGCTAAGTTGCTGAAGCTGGCTTTGACCTTGTGACTCTCCTTTCAGCCTCCCAAGCCTCTAGGATTACAGGTGCTGGTCCAATCTCTTAATCCACACATGTAACAAAGATCTTCAATAACCCTGTCATATAAGAAATCAGGGCATATCTGAGAATCTGGCCACGTTGAGCACCACTTTGTGCCTACTCTGAGTCAATGAGAAAGCCCAGTTTATCAGAAAGAAAAACCCTGCCTCCTGGTTTGAGATTTGCCTAATTCTAGGAGAGATCCAGATGACATGAGAATATAGGTTCAAACTTAGCATAATACTTTTTATATTCTTACGCATCATTTTTTCTGTCTTTCCCAGAATCAACTTGTATGAGTTGATGAAGAATAATAGCTTTCAAGGTTTCAGCCTGTCAATAGTTCGGCGCTTCACCCTCTCTGTTTTGAAGTGCTTGCAAATGCTTTATGTAGAGAAAATCATCCACTGTGATCTCAAGCCCGTGAGTATAACCTCTGTCCTGCCAGGAGAGCAGGTTCTCACCACTCCCTAGTGGCAGTTGGGAGCAGTTAGCTTGGCTAGGGCTTCTAGGGTGGCAGCCAAGAAATCTCTGATTATAGGACAAGTGAGATGCAGTGAAGCTGAAGGAACAGATACTGGGGGGACTTAGAGAGATGTGGTGTACTTGAGGCAGCTACGAACAGGAAAGTCTGAGGGGTTTGCTATAGAAGTTAAAGGGAATGGGTAGTGGTTGTCTTGAGCATCAAGATGTGCTACAAGAAGTCCTGGGGCGAGGGGAAGTGCCTCTTTCAATCATGAATCACTTGTAGCTGTTTTTTCTCTTTTTAAAGAAAGGGACAGTGAGAGAGATAGAGAGAGAGAGAGAGAGAGAGAGAGAAAACCAGTGTACCGGCACATGCCAGGCAAGCACCGTAACCGCTGAGCCACCACTCCAGCCCCCACTTGTAGCTCTTAAGAATTCTCCCCGGGTTCTAGAGTTTTCTCTTCTCTGCTCTGCAGAGGCGTGTGCCATACAGGCAGATGGACTACTAAGTCCTTACTGGATCCACCGTACTCTGCTCTGAGTTGCTCCTACAGTATGACACTCAGGCCCCTTTCTCTATTCCGGTGGCTGTGCCCTTTTTACATATCATGCTGGTATTGTTTACTTAGTGCTATAGCTGCACTGATTGCTTTGCTACTGTATCTTCCACTGGACTACAAGCTCCCCACGGTCAGGACTTTTGTCCCCAGGACCTAACATGGTACCTAAGAGTAATGGAAGGCAATAAGTAAGTATCTATTAAATGAGTTGATGATGGCAAATGTAAGTAATGCAGAGAGGTAGCTAAGGACAAGATGTGAGGAGCTGTTTCCAAAAACAACCTGACCCTCACAAGGTAAATATCCCTTAATTTTTCCTTACTTGTGTCTCTCCATTCCCAAAAGTGGCTTAACTTTTTTTTTAAACTGTAACTCATGGAGTAAATTGAGGATACTTTTGTAACTGATGATTGTAAAGATAGAGATGTTTTTCCATGTCTGATTGGGGCCTCACGTTCAAGTTCCTAACCCTCAGCTTTGCAGCTCCAAAGGGTCATAATACCCATGTTACTTGAGCTTAGGGAAGTGACTTTCACCAAGAAAATTCATAAGACACTTAATGGCCTAAATATCAAGTAACAGATTTCCTTCATAAACAGCTACGGTAGACCAAGTTTGTGCACCTCTTTGGGAATTATATATATACAACAGCAGGGTGTTTTGTGAGTATAGATCCAAGAATCAGGGACTTATTCTTTTCTTTTTAAAGAATGGGAGTGAGTGAGAGAGAGATAAAGAGAGAATCATTTTTATTTATTTTTCCATCTGGCCTTCGTTTCCTTGACACTTAGTTGTGTATGTGGTGCTGGGGCTCAAACCTGGTCCTTGCACATGCCAGGCAAGTGCTCCAACAGCTGAGCCATTGCTCCAGCCCCAGGGAATTGATCTTATGGACTTAATGGTTAGTGTGGATGAGCTCTAACAGCTCATTGCATTCATTCCCCCCGTTGAGCTCTTTCTACCAAAAACGTGGGAGATGAGAGGGTATGAGGGTACATTAGTCAGCTTTTGGTCCCTCAGATAAAATAACAGAGACCAGCAACTTTAATAAGGAGACAGATTGTTTGGCTCAGAGTTTCAGAGATATCACTCCATGGTTGGATGCTCCACTGTTTTTTGGCCCTGTGATGAGGCAGAACATCATGGCATGGTGTCCATGGTGGAGCAAAGCTGAGAAGCAAAGAGAGAGGCAGGGTCCTGATATCCCCTTAAAAGCATACCCGCAATGACCTAACTTCCTCCAACTAGTCCTACCCCTTGAAGGTCCCACCACCTCCCTGCAGTGCCACAGGCAGATGACCAAGCCTTCAGTACATGAGCCTCTAGAGTTCTCGCATAACGCAGGGCCAGCCCCATCTAGTGAAGGCATCTTTCCATTGGGCTGGAGACATACTAGACACTTTTGTTTTTTTAAGGCTTCTGCTAATTATCCTCCTTGAACTAACACAAACATTCTTTAGAAAAGATACTGTGGACTAAACTTGCACTTCCTTAGTCTGTGATGGCAGAGGCTTTAGGTGAGGCCTTCTATGCTATATGTGCCACATTATGTACTCAGTAAGCAATCACATGATCAATTCAGCTGACAGTGAAATCCTTAGGGTGGAATTAGGACTTTAATCTTCCAATCTCAGCCAGTACACTCTCATGCTCAAGGGAGAGCCCAGAAGCTCCACCTTGTCATTCATGACTTATCTGAAACACCAGTCTTCACGGTTTCCCCAAAGTCAGTATGAGAACTACAAACCCTAATCAAATCATTGCTTATGCAGATATATATGTATGTATGTATGTTCTCTGCCACTATGGCAGTATTTAATGCTAGCATCAAACAAATTCAGTGGCATTTGGAAGGTAAGCAAGACACAGAACTGGGTGTTGAAGAAGATATAAATAAACCTGCAATCTTCATGAGTTACATAATTAATACATGCAAAGCAGTATTCCAAAGAAGATGTAGACCACAAGTCAATGGGATGTCAGAGCGTGAGAAGGCTGTGGAATGTGGAGCGGATCCAGAAGGAGGATGGTCAGATTTGAACTGGGTCCTATAGGGTGGTGAGAAGTTAGGTAAGTGGAGTGCCCAGGGAAATATTATTTTTATAAACTTAATGTCTTTTTTCTTCATGCTAGGAAAATATAGTGTTATACCAAAAAGGCCAAGTCTCTGTTAAAGTTATTGATTTTGGATCCAGTTGTTATGAGCACCAAAAAGGTAGGTTCCATGCCAATCCCACTGTCTGAGTTCTCCCGCCTCATTTTCTCTCCCTTTATAAATGAAGCCACCTGGAACCCAGCCTAGGATCAGCCATTGTGATTGCCAGCATGATTTTTGAACAAGGTGCTTCACTTCTCTAAGTTTAAGTTTCCTCATCTAAAAAATGAGAAAATTAGATTCAAATACCATAAAAGCTCTTCAAACCTCTCATTCTGTAGGCAGGGAGTTACTCATAAACTAAACAGTGGGTCACAAAACTAACTAGATGTGCATCAGAATCACCTTGGGGCTCTGAAAAATGATAGTTTCCAGGGCCTCAGCTTACTAAATTGCTGGAGAATACCCAGGAGTCTGCATTTTAGAAAATAGCTATTCTAATGTTTGGAATTGATTCTCTAGGGTTTGTACTGTTTTTCAAATTAGAATCCAGAAAGTAGCCTTGGAGTACATTTCTATCAACATTTATTGAACCTGATTTAATAATCTGTTCTCTTGGCTTCTGTCAAGTTTGATGTAGAGCAATGTACCATCCAACAAACATCTATTATCTGCTATTTCTTATTCAGTGGTCTGGGTACCAAAATCAAGAAATGAACATTTCCTGTCCTGGACTGTATAAGGCAAAAAACATAATGATAAAAAATATAATAGGTTCAATGATTAGAAAGATACACAGGTTGTATTAAAGGCACATAGAAGAGAGACTTGGGGACTGGCCTTCTTGGTAGCAGCGGGTGTCAAAGGGAGCCTTTTGAGGCTGAAGAAAGGACAACCAAATAGGTATTATATTCTGCAGAGCCACTTTTGAAGGACCTATGTCATATATATATATATATATATATATATATATATACATATATATACACATATATTATATATACATATATTTCATATATATGTAAATATATATGAAATAAAAGAAAGAGAGAGAGAGAGAGAGGAAAAAAGAGAGATAATCAATTTTATTTTTTTTTTCATCTGGCTTTTTTTTTGTTTTTCCAACACTTAGTTGTGCTGGGGTTTGAACCTGGGTCCTTGTGTATGCCAGGCAAGCACTTGAACCTTTAAGCCACTGCTCCAGCAACCCCCTTTAAATATTTTTATGTATGAATCATATAAGAAATTCCATCTAGAAAACAATGCTCCCCACAAAGAACTTGTATGAACTTGTATGTTTACTGTTTCAGATATTGGCACCTGGGGCTGGAGTGGTGGCTCAGTGTAATTACACTTGCTTGGCACGCATGAGGACCCAAGTTCGAACCCCAGCACCACATACACAACTAAGTGTTAGAGCAATGAAATCCTGATGAAAAACTAAATAAAAATGATTCTCTCTCTCTTTTTTTTTAAAGAGAGAGGGACAGTGAGAGAGACAGAGAAAGAGAGAAACAACTTTATTTAGTTTTTCACATGGCCTTAGTTGCTCCAACACTCAGTTGTGTACGTGGTGCTGGGGTTTGAACCCAGGTCCTCGTGCTTGCCAGGCAAGCGCCGAAACCACTGAGCCACCGCTCCAGCCCCTCTCTTTTTCTCTTAAAAAAAAAAAAAGGATATTGGCAACTATGTAACCCATTAGTTCCCATCTATCTTGGGCTGCCAGGATGCTCAAAACTGAGTTTGCACTTACTTTTTCCTTGGTTTCTGATGATTACTTCTTTATCTTTCTCCTGACTTCCCTTTTATGTTTAACTGTGAGGCAGAGTGGATACTGGAATTGGACTTCCTGGTTTCATATCCTAGCTTTGTCAATGAAAGCTGAATGACCTTGACAACTCATTTAACTTCTGTATGCCTCAGTTTTCCCACCTTTAAAATGAAGACAAAATAGTACCTGCTTCATAGGGCTTTTGTAAGGATTGGAAGAATTCATCTACATAAAACACTTAAAATAGTGCCTGGCACACGTTCAGGCACACATACCCATTAAATTTGCATTCTGAAATAAAATACCCTCTGTATTTGCCAAATACTCAAATCCATTTTGGAAGGGGCAAGGTATAGAAGTCATTTTTATCAAGCATTTCTTTTAAGTGATAGAATTATTACATTTATATTATAACCAATTTAAACAACAAAGAAGAGATTACAGGGCACCTGCCCTTCCTGCCCCATCCAGGTAATCACAAATAACATAGAAATAATTAAAATGTCCCATTTCTCTGGCTTTAGATTCCTTATCTTTAAAATCTAGGCCCTTTACAATGTAATATTCTTTATAACCTCATCTACTGAGATTTTTGTTGAGCTTTCTTGTTATACTTCATATATAATTAATGTATCTAATATATTGAATATACATTAAATTTAAATTTTGCATTTTGTACACTTACAATTTTGGTATGCTTCCTTCATTGCCAAATCACAATACTCTCAGAAGTTATCTACCCAAAGTTCATCTGACAGTTTGGAAGCTTAGTTTATGTTAGTTTTGTGGTTTGCCTTAAAAACTTGGCTGGCTTAAAATTTACTTCCTCAGAACAATGCCTACTTTGGAGTTCTTTATCAAAAAAAGTGGGGCTATTGGGTATAATTGATTTCCATGAGAAGCCAAACTATACTCGGGCAGGTGCATAAACTCAGAAATTTCAATAATTAGCATACATGTATATCATTTCTATCTATAGCACGAGGAGGAGAAATAAGATTGGGGAATGGATGAAGGGCGTGGGGGGGGGGAGATCCTGGACTAGGATTGGGCTTAATTTACTTTGTAAAATATAGATGAATATGTAATAATGATTCCCTCTAATATTATAACTATATTGAACCAATTTTTTTTTTTAAAAAGTGGGGATAATAACACCTCCATTGTAATCAGGTTGCTGTGAGGGTTTGATGATGTTTTGTTGGGTAGGTAATATGTCACGTAAGTGCTGGCCTGTTGTACTTTCATATTCTGGCAGAGCCTGTAGGGTAAGAAGGTGGGGTTGGGGAAGTCTAAATTACCAGCCATCCTCAACTGCCAAGGTATGCTGGAGAGGGAGCTCTGGAGAGGAAGCGGTCTTTCCCACATCAGATTTCTCTCTTTTTGCCCTGACAGTATACACCTATATTCAAAGCCGGTTCTATCGATCCCCTGAGGTGATACTGGGGCACCCCTACAATATGGCCATTGATATGTGGAGCCTGGGCTGCATCATGGCAGAGCTGTACACGGGCTACCCTCTGTTTCCTGGGGAGAATGAGGTGGAGCAGCTGGCCTGCATCATGGAGGTGAGAAGGAGGGGCCTCTTGAGCTGATGTCCCCAGATGACTTCAGTCCTCAGACACTGGGCTACATCAGACTCATCAAAGGCAGCAGCCTGAATACTATTTTTTTTTTCTTTGGTCAAAGTTTCCCTGAAAGTATTTTTGAAATTATGTACCCCTTTGTACACTGCTGAGACCTAACATTTTTATCATAAATTTAAATAGTTCTAAAGGATGTCATTTCCCTCTTCTTGTAAATTGTGACATTTTAAAATAAAAGTTATACCAATCCTTCAACTATATCCAAAAAATTAAAAAACAAACCAGAAGGACCTGATACCCACCAAAATCTACCTAAAAACTACATATTCTTTAACAGTTGTACCTTTAACTTTGCTCATTTTCCTCCTTGAATGAACTTTTTTCTATTCTACCTCCTATAC
>PVKS010012270.1:0-54226 GCA_004027875.1 Aplodontia rufa
CATGAGTCTGTTAATCCAGCCATTCACTATTTCATTAAATAATTCATTGATTCATTAATTCAACCATTAGTACATGAGTCCAATCATAATCCACTCAACTAAACTGATCCACTCATGAAGGGAAAGCTTTAATCACCTCTTAAAGCTCCTACCTGGTCCCACTCCTAATATCTCAGAATAGGGATTAAATTTCAGTATGAGTTTCAAAGGGACAAGCCATATCCAAACTAAAGCAAGTTGGATTTGGTGAAGTAGGAGAAAGTGGATTCTTTTAAAGCAACTACTGTCATCATTATATTTATCTGACTCCATCCAGGATACCAGTGAAGAATATAGTTAAGCGTGTTAATTACTATTTTTAATTTATTTTTATTTTTAATTGATCCACATTAATTATACATATTTTTGGAGTATGGTGGGATATTTTGGAAGTTCTCACATCTGTAAATTTCATGTTTGCCTTGATTCCTGCCCTCTTTTGGGATCCCATAGGAGTGTGACCTACCCCACACCTGGTCTCAACCTCTGTGATTCCAGTGAACTTTAATTGCAAGCTAACCTTTACACCTGGGCATTCTGTGTTTTGATCTGTGGCCCTACCTCCCAGCCTCTCCTCTGTCCCCAGTTTCCGTTACAGAACTCCACCTAGAATTCCTGCTTGATTTCTCCACACCTCCTGTCCATCTTCAGTTCTTTCTTCTCTTTTTCTTTCCAAAGCTAATGTACTTTCTCCTTCCAGGCCTTGACTCTACTTCCTCCTTCGACCTGCAGACCCTTATTCCAGTAAAAGGCCTGGGTTGGGGCTCTGCTTCTGTTCTTGAGAGCCATGCGACCTTGGCGAGGCCGCTGACCTGTTTGTGCACCAGCTTTCCATCAGCAGACATGGTTAGTGGTCGCACTTCAAGGGGATAATTGTTGAGATTAAAAGAGATGGTGAGCGTGAATCACATGCATGGAGTCTGCCTGAGGTCAGAGGTCAGCCAGAGTTCCAACAGGAGCCGCATTTTCACCACTCTGCCTCTGATGCTGTGTGGGTGGTGCCCTTCTGCCTGGCTCCTGGGCTCCCCTTTGTATGCCCTCTTGTTTCCTCCTGCTCCATCTGACCCTAGCCATTGGGCTGCTCCCACACCTCTCCTCTACTGGCTCATCCTCCTTAAAGTATTGGCTTTAGAAATTTCTCCAACGTAGCCTTATCTGACTTCTGATTGCAACCCCACCTCCTTGACCAAACATCCTGTGCACGCTCCCTCTGGGATGGCCAGTTTCATATGTTAAGGCAGTTGGGCTAGAGAACCCAGTTATTCAATCAAATGCTAATCTAAACTATGGTACCTCATTATTCACTCAAATACTAAGCAAAGTGTTGCTGTAGAGGTATTTTGTCAATGTGGTTAACATCTGAAATCCATTGGCTTTAAGAAAAGGAGGTGATCTTCTTTGATCTAAGTGGACCCCATCTGATCATTTCAAAGGACTTCAGGAGCAAAAGAGGCTTCCTTGAAGCAGAAGTTCAGCCTCAAGACTTCCACGTAAGCGCCTGCCCTGGAGTTTCCACACTCAGGCCTGCACTATAGATGTTTAGACTTGCCACCCGCACTATGAGTAAGACCTCCTTTGAAATCCATGTGTGTGTGTTTCATATTCTCCTGGTTCTGCCTCTCCAGAGAAGCCTGCTTGACACAGCCTCTCAACACACAGGCTGCATCAGGCCCTGGCTGCTCCTGGGTACCCTGCTGTTCTGACAGCGACATACCAGCAGCAGCTCCATGTGTCTGTCCCACAGCTCAGTTTATACTGAATGAATGAATTCAAGTGAAAGACAGAATGTTTGACCCACATTCTTGAGTATAATAAGAATGGATCTCTTATGAAAAATAACTTTTTATTGGCACTACTCTCATCACCCCCACAGAAAGAATCCTCATAGGTCAGTGTCCCTCATGCTCCTGTGCTCTCTTGGTCATGAAGGGCCATAACTCTTCAACATCTGTTTTGCCCACTGTCCTCCGAGATGGAATCGTTTATGTACAGGTTAGCCATCCTTAATATAAAAGTCCCTAACCCCAAATCCAAAGCATTTTGAGCAACCAGCATGATGTCACAAGTGGAAATTTCCACATCTGACTTCGTATAGGCCACAGTCAAAATGCAGCTGCACTAAAAACATTGTATAAATTCACCCCCAGCCTATGTGCTTAAAGTGTACATAACATGTTTGAAGTTTGTATTTGGACTTGGGTCCTGTTCCTAGGATATTTCATTATGCATATGTAAATAGACCAAAATCTGGAAAACTTTGCAATCTGAAATGTTTTTGGTCCCCAGTATTTTGAATAAGGGATGCTCAACCTGTATTTGAGATCATGATTTATCCTTTTCCCTTCTGAACAACCCATTTTGGGACTTAGCTCTTTAGTTTTCCTATGCCGATATCATTTGGATGAGAACAGTTTATAAACAGCAGTTCAGAGCTGGCTGATTTTTTGTTTTCTACTTCATCCTTCACTAGGATTTTTCCCTTTCTATAATAGGATTCTTTGAGAGTTCTGGCAAAAGATCTCTTGGAACTCGGGTGGAGGCCAGATATGTCCATGGAGATGCTGGGGTAAGTTTGTGATGTGCGTTTACTCTGAAGTCCAGATTTCTCCTTAAATCTATTGTGTGACATTTTTATTTTTCATTTGGAAGTTGCACTGTAATTGTTTCTACCATTTCTGAGTTGATCAAACTGTCTAACCTAAGACCAAAGTTTGACCTCTGCTTTTCTTCCCGACACACTTACTACCAAACGGCCCCCAGTGCTCAGAAACTGGCAGCACTGATAAAGATCTGATTTCTGAGCTGACATTGTGGGTCCTTGAGACAATTAGGACTGCTTGGATCTCTTTCCGCATGACATAATGTATTTTGTCAAAGTTGGAACACACTGAAGCTATGAACTCAGGCAGTTCCTTGAATTGTTTGGATCCAGAGACACTTGTAGGAACTAAAAATAGGGAGAGAACTGTATCAGGACATTTCTCTTTTTGGAAGGAGCTCTATTCATTCTGCCTCCTGCTTCTTGGAAAACAGTCTCTCTGGTTCCAACCCCAGGGAGCCACCGTGTGCTCAGACAGGAGAGGTCAGCGGCGTGTGTCCTCTGAGGGTCTCTTCAATCCTCATACTTCCCTGACCCTAAGAAAAAAGGGATCAGTGCCAAAAAGGGGTATAGAGGGCTGAACCTCAAGAGATCACTAGAGGTCCATAAGTAAATGCACTTTTGAAGGGCTGTTCTCAGTGGTGGACTCACTGAGTGGGAGGTGGGCTGTAATTAGGGAGATGAAGGCAAAGAGGGGTTGCAGAGGAGGGGGACAGACTGGGTTTTTAACTTTAATCATTGAATGGAATGTTTAACAGTATCATCACCACTGGAATGTGAGCTGTGCTGCGTAATCACCATGCAAATTGACAAGGGACTGGTAGCATGATTCTCATCCTTGACAACTCAATAATTTTCAATTAGTAGAATGATTTATTCAAAAGCCACACAAAGTCTAGAATAGAAATAGGATATTTAAGCTAAGTTTAGCCATCCTGGCCCCAACTTCGGCTGGCTCCTATCATGTGAAAAGAATGCTGAGATAGTGTGGGTGTGAATCCCAACTGTCATTCAAGAGCTGTGATTACCTAGCTCTTTAGTTTCCCCATGTGTAAAATGGGACCAATAATTCCATTCTTCCTGCTACACAGTGTGGTTTTAAAGATTAGTATGTTCAGTAAATGTTTATTGACTATGTTCTATATGTTGCATACCTTGTGAAGATACAAACTTGGACAGAGCGAATCCCTGCTTTTTGAGAGCTGCAGAGGAGACGGGTGTTGAAATGAATGCGCATACAACACTGCAGTAGAGTTCTATCCAAAATAATGGTGTTGTAAAGGTGTGGGATGTCAGAGGGGGCAGTGGAAGAGGAGGCCAACTTGAAGACCCTCAGAGGACACACACATGTCCTGTCTGAGCACACGGTGGCTCCCTGGGGTTGGAACCAGAGAGAGTTTGTAGGATGGGATAGGTAGAGCATACAGGAAGCAGGTCTGGCATGTTAAACAACAGGATGAGGATTAGACCCCAGGGACACAGGGCCATGCAAGGCAGGCAGAGGCAGGCTATGAATGAGTGGAGGACCATGAGATGAAGGTCACAGGTGTGAGTCACTTTCGTTATAGACCACATGATGGGCAATATGGAAATGGAACTGGAGGGAAGGAAAACTCTAGAAGAGGAGACCAGATAGGAATAGCCCAGGGACAGATGATGTGCCAGTGGTAGGGTGGAGATGAAAGGATGGCTAGAAGAGGGCTTCAGTATTCTCCTTTTAATATTATATAGTACAGTACAGAGCCAGCCTAAGTTGTAGCCAGGATGAGTAAACTTAATATCCTGGTTCTACGCCAGACTTTGTGTGGATTTTGAATAAGTCATTCTACTGACAATTGAAAACTTGACGTTCTCAGGGATAAAAATGTAGGGATGTAAAGAGCTATCATTGCATCTAAATTAAATCTCAGTGCAATTTAAAAAAAGAACCATCTTATGGTATGTGATTCATGAAAAGGAGGGGAAAAAAGAACTGTCAGTATTTATGTGGGTAATGATGAATTAAAGAGAATTTTCCTACAATACTTTAGATTTGAAATGTCCCCCAAAGACCCACATGGTAAGGCTTGGTCCCCTGTGTGGCACTATTGGGAGGTGATGGAACCTTTGATAGGTGATGCCTAGTGGGAGGTTTTCCATCATTAAGGGGTTTGTCCTCAAAGGGGACTGTGGGACATCATCTTTTTTCTTTCACTTCCTGGTGAGTATGAGGAAAGTAGTTTGTTCTGCCACATGTTCCTGCCATGACTTACTACTGTGTTTCCACAGGCCCAAAGTTTTGGCATCAATTGGTCATGGACTAAAACCTCCGAAATAGCAAAGTGAACCTTTCCTCTAGAAATTGATTATCTCAGGCATTTTGTTATAGTAATAGAAAACTAACATATGTCCCAAATCTGCGTGAACATCTCTGAATAGTAGCATTTTGGAATGATTTTAGTCATTTTCTTTCTTTCCGTCTTAACACTATTTAAAAATTTCCAAAACAGCCACATAATATTAGTGTAGTTAGTTTGAATATAAAAGAATGCCAGGTTGCCTTCAACTATATTCATTAACTTGGGCTCTCTCCCAACTTTTATTTTTCCCTTGCCTTGATATTTTGCTCTTATCTAGAACTGAGCCAGTACTAAATGTATTCAGGGGTTAAATAGGAAATAAGAGAAAAAGGAAACCCTTCATCTTTGGTGCCTTCTTATTCTGCATCAAAAGATGACTCTGGTTTGGAAGAAAATTGCAAATCATAAAACAAAGGCATTGTTCAAATCCCTGCCCTAAACACGGAGTCTGGTAGAGCATTTCTTTAGGTTTTTCTAAATGTTGCAGCAAGCACAATTTTCACAGAATGATGGACACTGTGTGCACTTTCCCTGGTTTATAAATATTTAGTACCATGATTACTCATAAATCCAGGGATTGCTGTGAAGCTATTTTTCCCTGGCAGTCTGTTTTTTCATCTGGAATAACATTAAGATTCAGAAAGGACTGGCTGTCATTTAGTGGTGGTATTTGGGAGAACTGTAATTCTGTTTCCATCACTGGGCCAGGGCCCAGATTTTGTGGAATGATAACCTGATCTTGTTTTCACAATTCGAGTTTAAGAGAAAGTCTGGGTTCACAATGGCAATCTTTTCTGAAGGCTACTTCCCTATGCAACAGATTGGAGAGTAGTTTTCCGTTTAGAATACACTTCCCAATCAAATCTACCTTCCTTCTATCAATATTGTGGCAACACAGAGGTTCAGCCTAGTCAGTGAGTGATGACTTTTTATTAGCTGGTAGAATATGACTGTGCGTGGAAGGAGGATGAAAGGTCTCCTAGCTGGAACAAAAGTGTCCTGATCCTAGAATGTGGATCCAGGGGGACAGGCCCTTGGTTTTGGTGTGATGTGTGGTTCTATTTTTGGCTGACTTGGTGAAGCAGAAAATAGACCCTTTTAGGAAAATAATGGCGAGGGGGACAGAAAAGGAGTCATGGTCCATTAGGGTCAGCAATGAAGTTGGTTTTCTTGTTACACTTAGGTGAAACCCTAGGGCCCCTCTCAATCCTGGGATGACCCTGCCATTGCTATCAGGAAACCTCCCCTGTATGTGTTTTCAGAGAGCTTTGTGACCCTGAGCTTTGCTTAGCCATGAGTTGAAGAACCGGGGTAGGACTGTCTTGCCCTGTTCAGACTGAGGACAGAATGGATGAGTCTGAGAAGAGGAGAGGACTAGGCCATTCTTTGGATGCCCTTATTGAAGGGAACAGGAATATTGTAGATTTTTAATAAAGTGTTAATTTCCCTATGATCTCTTCTCAGAACAGTTATGGTTGGCAAGCTGATGATAGGATGAAGTTGCAGTTTTGTTTTTCAATGAAAGGCAGGTGAATGCTCTTGGATACGTGGTCATGTTTAACACATTTAACTCCAATCAGTTCTCTCCCACTCCGAAATCCCCCACTTTTCCTTTCATTCAGAGACAAGCCTACATCTCCATTATGCTGGCCGCCAAAGCCCCTGGTTTCCTGGCCCTGCTGGTCTTGACTTTTCTTGTGCTTCCTTTGCTGAGTTCCTCCAGCCTCCCTGTTGTTCCTCCTGGGCACACACCACGCCTGTGCCTCCCTGAGGCCTAGAGTGCTTGTCCTCCCATCTTCAGTCCCTCCTGCTGCCTCTGCTCCTATGTCACCTGCTCTGACCACCCATACCCGTGACAACCCATCCCCTTGCCCCGGCATTCCCAATCATCTTCTCCTGTCTCCCCTAGCACATTTATTCCTTGTGTGTATCCAATCTGTAGTAAAATTTACTTGTTCTTAATATGTATTATTATCCATCTCCCTCCATGCAAAAGAGGTAGTCCTTGTCTCCCAACTCTAGCACTCTGGAATGAGAATTTCTACGCATGTGTGTATATGTGTTTGTAGGAATGTGTACTATCTACACATAGACATATGCTTTTTATGGGGAAAATGTACACTTGATTGAAAGAATAAAAGCAGACTTGGAAAGATATAGCCCGATCCTGGATGGACAGAGTCAATATCATAATGATGTTAATTCTCTTCAAATTCTTCTATAGACTCACTGTCGTTAGGTTTGCAATCCTAGTTGAACTTTCCATAAATTTTTTTTCTAATTTTTTTATTATGGTAAAATACACATGACAAAATTTATTGTCTTACCATTTTAAGCGGACATTCAGTGCTATAAATTCACGTTATTAAGTGCATTCATGATGAGCAACAGTTGACGCCGTCCATCTCTAGGACTTGTCTGTCTTCACAGCCTGAAACTCAGTGTCCTGCACAGAATAACTCCTGTCCCCCCAGCCCTTCCAGCCCCTAGCAGCCCTCATTATAATGCTTTCTCTCTCAGTGAATTGGATTGCCATAGGTCCTTCAGGTAGTTGGAATCACATAGAATGTTTGTCTTTTTGTGTTTGGCACATTTCATTTAATATAATAGGCTTAATATTTACCCATGTTGTGGCCTGTGTCAGAATTTTCTTTGAAACTTAATAATACTCGATTGCATGGATGAACCATGTTTTGCTTACTCACTCATCTGTCATTGTATGCTTGGGTTACTTCCATCTTATTGTGAATAATGCTGTGGACAGATATCTCTTTAAGACCCTGCCTTCATTGCTTTTGAAGAAATACCTGAAGTGGAATTGTTCAATCATGTGGTAATTCTGTTTTTAATTTTTGAAGAATTAGCCATACTGTTTTCCACAGCAGCTGTATCATTTCACATTTCCACCAAGAGAGTGAGAGGATTACAGTTTCTCTATATCCTGGCCAATGCTTGCAATTTTCTGAGATTTATTATCTATTTATTTATTTTGATAGTAGCCACACTAATGGAACCTTCTAGTTTTGATGTTAATTTCCATCAGGATTAGTGGTGTTGAGCATCTTTTCATTGGTATAGTTTCTGTGGAGAAATGCCTATTCAAGTCCTGTGCACATATTTGAATAGCACTGTTCATTTGGATTTTGGTGTTAGTTGAGTTTTAGGAATTTGTTTTATATTTGGATATTAATCTTTATCAGATTTGCAGATAATGTCTCCCATCCTGTTTCCATTTTTTTTTTTTTAAGAAAGACAGGGACAGTGAGAGAGAGAAAGACAGAGAGAATCAATTTGTGAATTTAATGTTTCATGTGACTTTCATTGCTCTGACACTTAGTTGTGTATGTGGGGCTGGGGTTTGAACCTGTGTACTCGCGCATGCTGGGCAAGCACCGTAACCGCCGAGCCACCGCTGTTGCAATTTTTACTGTGCTGACGGTAGAGTTTTTTTATTGCACAGTTTTTAAAAATTTCGTGAATTCTAGTTCAACCACTTTTTTTTCTTTTGTTGTCTATGCTTTTGGTATCATATCCAATGAATCGTTACCAACTACAGTATTGTGGAGACTTTGCCCTGTTCTGTTCTATGGTTTTTATAGTTTTAGGGTTATGTTTGGGTCTTTGATGGATTTTGAACTAATTTCTCCATTTGGTGTTAGGAGCAGCCAAACTTCATTCTTTTGCATATGGATATTCTATTTTCCAAGCACCTTTGGTTCAGGTGGCTTTCTTTTCCCCATTGACTGCTCTCATCATTTCCTCAAAATTATTTGAGCATAAAGTGAGGGTTTATTCTGGACTCCTTTTTATTGGTCTATGTTCTATCCTTTTGCTAGTTCCACATCTTTTTAAACTGGAGTAGCTTTGGAGTAAGTTGTGAAATCAGGGAATGTGAGCCCTCCAGCTGTGTTGTTTTTAAGCTTATTCTTGGCAATTTAGGGTCCTTGGTGATTCCGTATGAATTTTTGGATGGATTTTCTATTTCTTCAACAAACCCCATAGGAACTTTGATAGGGACTGCATTCAATCGTACATTTTCTTTGAAGGGAGGTTTTTGATTACTGATTCAGTCTACTTTCTAGTTATAGATCCATCCACTTGCCCATAGAACTCCCTTTCAATCTTTTCTATTTCTGTAGAATCTCTAGCAATAGCTTCATTTCTATTGCCAATTTTAGTGATTTGAGTTTTCTTTTTTTGTCTTACATGATCTAAAGATTTGCCAATTTGTTGATCTCTTTGGGGAAACAGATTTTGGTTTTGTTGATTTTTGTCTACTAATTTCTATTCTTTATTTCATTTACTTCAGCTCTAGTCTTCATTATTTCCTGCTTCTATTTTTTTTTATTAAGGAGTTGAGTTGTGGTACAATCACAAATGCATATAAAATAAAAATATGGTATGCATTTGATCCTAAACCATAGTTACCCCCACATCACCTATACCCCAGTCTCTTGATTCTTCTATATTATGCCCCTATAACAAATATAAATTTCCATGAATATGTATTTCCATGAATATGTAACATATTCACGGAATATATATGTTTACACACACAGACACACACACACACACACACATATGTATATTATAAGATTATAAATTTTCCAGAATTCAATGATTGCATAAATATTATTTGACTTCCCAGGGGGGTAAAAGAGTATTCTACAATGTTGATTGTCTCCCTAGATCCCTCCATATCCTCTCTCCCTCTCCCCACCTCCACCTCTCTCCTCCTCCTCCTACATATCTATGGTTCCCCTAGATTATGTGTTGTTAGGTCCTTGGTGGGTCAAATACATGAGTTTGACTACTTTTCACCCAAGCCTGGGTTTAGCTCCAGCCTCCACAAATGAGGGAAAACATTTAACCCTTGACATTCTGGGTTTGGCTAACTTCACTCAGCATGGTTTCTTCCATTTGCATCCAATTATCCTCAAAGGCTGAGTAGAACGCCTGTGTGTGTGTGTGTGTGTGTGTGTCATAGCTTTGGATTCATTCATCCAATGAGGAGCATCTGGGTTGATTCCATAATTTAGCTATTTCAACTTGAGATGTTATGAACATTGATTTTGCTGTGTCACTGTAATGTGCTTATTTTAGCTCCTCTGGGAAAATACCCAGAAGAAGGATAGCTGGTTTGTGTGGTGGATCCATCCCTAATTTTTTTTTTTTTTGAAAGAGAGACAGAGCGGGAAAGAGAGAATCAATTTTATTTAGTTTTTCATATAGCTTGCGTTGCTGTCACTTTATTGTGTGTGTGGTGCTGGGGTTTGAACTTGCATCCTCACTCATGCTAGGCAATCACCATAACTGTTGAGCCACTGCTCCAGCCTCATTCCTAATTTTTTTTTTAAAGAGAGAAGGACAGTAAGAGAGAGAGAGGCAGAGAATCAATTTTTATTGAGTTTTTCACATGGCTTTCGTTGCTCTGACACTTAGTTGTGTAAGTGGGTGCTGGGGTTTGAACTTGTGTACTTGCGCATGCTGGGCAAGTGCCATAACCGCTGAGCCACCGCTCCAGCCCCCCATCCCTAATTTTTTTGAGGAGTCTTCACACTGTTTTCCAGAGAGGCTCTAATAGTCTGTTAGTACCAACAGTGGACTAGTGTTCCTATCTCCCCACAACCCCTCCAGCATTTGTTATTGTTTGTATTCTTCTTTTCTGCCAGTCTGACAAGAGTGAGGTAAAACCTTAATGTACTTTTGATTTGCATTTATCTGATTACAAATGATATAGAACATTTTCTGGTATTCATTGACTTGCTTGATTTCCTCTGTTGAGAAGTTTCTGTTTAGCTCTCTGGCCAATTTATTGATTGGATTATTTGTGTTATTGACATTAAGTTTTTGGAGTACTTTGTAAATTTTGGCTATTAGTCCCCGTCAGAGGAACCACAGGCCATGATTATTTCACAATCTGTGGGTTCTTTCTTGACAGTTTTGACCAATTCCTTGACTGAGCAAAAGCTTTTTAATTTAATGGTATCCCACTCATGAATTCTTGACTTTAATTCTTTTCCCTTTGGGAGTCTTGTCAAGGAATTCATGGTCAACTCCCACAGACTGGAGTGTTGTTCCTAATTTCTCTTCTAGCAGTTGTATGGTAGCTGGTTTAATTCCTAATTCCTTGATTCATTTTGATTTGATTTTTGTGCAAGGTGAGAGATAAGGATCTAATTTCAGCCTCCTACACATGAATGTCCAGTTTGTCCAGCACCATTTGTTGAGTAGTCTACCATTCCTTCATGTTATATTTTGATGCCCTTTGTCAAAGATCAGATGTTTAAAGATTTGCGAGTTTTTCTCAGAGTCTTCTATTCTATTCCATTGGTCTTCGTTCCTATTTTGATACCAGTACCAAAGTGTTTTTGTTACTACAGTTCTATAGTATAATTTTAGATTTGGTATTGCTAAACCACTGTTTCATCTTTTTGCTTAGTAATGTTTTGGCTACTCTGGGTTTCTTGTTGCCCCAAATGAATTTGAGAATTGCTTTTTTCTGTGTCTGTAAAGAATGACATTGGTACCTTGATGGGAATTGCATTGAATGTGTATAGTGCTTTTTGCAGAATGGTCATTTTAATTATATTAATTCTGCCTAATCAAAAATATGGAAAGTCTTTTCATCTTCTCAGGTCTTTTTCAATTTCTGTCTTCACTGTTCAATAATTTTCATTGCAGAGGTCTTATACTTCATGTATGAGATTAATTCCCAAGAATTTTATTCTTTTTGAGGATATTGTGAACGGGACTAATTTCCTGATATCTTCTTCTGTGTTATGATTGTTAGCATATCAGAAAGCTACTGATTTATGAGTGTTCATTTTGTAACCTGCCACTTTGCTGTATCTATTTATTAAGCTCAAGCAGTTTTGAAAAAATTTTTATTCAATAAACATGGTCTTACAACTAGGAGGGGTTCATCATCAAGATATCAAGAACAAAAGTGTAATGACAGAACAAGTCAATATTGGTGCCAGACCATGGATTCCCCGCTTTGGGTTCCCCATGGTTGCATGTTTCACTTTACTTAGGCCCCAAGTTAATTGGACTTCTCGTGGAAGTCAGAGGTTCCCCTCAGGTTAGATTCCCCCATACTACCTCCCTCTGGTCACCTTGATGCCCTTTCTATTCCCTCCCCCCCTCCCTCCCCTCCTCCCTACATTCCCCAGGAACCTAATCACAGTTCCTCATGATCATGTAAGAATTCATACATGTTGAGGTAATTGTTAAGTTAGTCATCTGACGCACTGTTTCCGCTTATATTCTAGCTTCTACAAATGAGAGAAAACATTTGGCCCTTGAGTCTCTGAGTTTGGGATATTTCACTTAGCAAAATTTTTTCCATCTCCATCCATTTGGCTGCAAATGCCATGATATCGTTTTCTCTAATGGTCGAGTAGTATTCCATTGTATACATGTACGAAAATTTTTGGATTCATTCATCAAGTGAGGGGCATCTGGGTTGGTTCCATAATTTAGCTATGTAGTAAATTGAGCTGCTATAAACACTGATGAAGCTGTATCTCTATAGTAAGCCAATTCTTGTTCTTTTGGGAAGATACCCTGGAGTGGGATAGCTGGGTCATAAGGTGGTTCCATCTCTAAGTTTTTGAGGAGTCTCCACACTGCTTTCTAGAGTGGCTGAACCAGTTTGCAGTCCCACAGCAATGTAACAGTGTTCCTCTTTTCCCACAGCCCCTCTAGCACCTGTCATTGTATGTATTCTTCATTTTTGCCACTTTGACAGGAGTGAGGTGAAATCTCAGTGAAGTTTTGATTTGCATTTCTCTTATTGCTAGTGATGTAGAGCATTTTCTCATATGTTTTTGGGCTTTTTGGACTTCCTTGGTTGAGAAGCTTCTTTTTAGTTCCAAACCCCATGTATTAATTGGGTTATTTGTGATTTTGGTATTTAATTTTTTGAGTTCTTTGTATATTCTGGATATTAGCCCTCTGTCCAAGGTGTAGCAGGCAAAAATTTTCTCCCATTCTGTAGATTCTCTCTTGAGACTCTTGACTAAATCCTTAGCTGTGCGCAAGCTTTTTAATTTAATTGCATCCTATGCATTTATTCTTGATTTTATTGCTGTGCCATGGGAGTCCTATTAAGGAAGGCTATGCCAACCCCTATGTCATGTAATGTGGATCATACTTGTTTTTCATGCAATTATAGATTTGCTGGTTTAATATCCAGATCCTTGAACCATTTTGATTTAATTTTTGTGCAGGGTGAAAGCTAAGGATCCAATTTCAGTTGTCTACATATGGCTGTCCAATACCATTTGTTGAACAGGCTATCATTCTTCCACACTATGCTTTTGCCCCCTTTATCAAATATCAGATAGTTAAAGGTATGAGGGTTCATCTCAGAATCCTCTATTCTATTCCATTGGTCTTCCATTCTGTTTTGGTACCAATACCATGCTGTTTTTGTTACTGTAGCCTTGTAGTATAATTTCAGGTCAGGAATTGAGATGCCTCCTGCCTCATCCTTCTTGCTGAGTAATGTTTTGGCTATTCTGGGTCTTCTGTTATTCCATACAAAATTGAGTATTGGTTTTTCTGTATACGTGAAGAATGACATTGGTATCTTGACAGGGATTGCATTAAATCTGTATAGGGCCTTAGGTAAAATGGCCATTTTGATGATATTGACTCTACCTAACCATGAACATGGAATGTTTTTCCATCTACTCAGATCTTCTATAATTTCTTTTTTTAAAGTTCAATAAATTTTGTTGTATATGTCTTGACATGCTTTGAGAGATTTATGTCCAAGTATTTTATTTTTTTGGAGGAGATGGTGAAAGGGACAGATTTCCTAATTTCTTCTTCAGTGTCCTTGTTGGTGGAGTATAAGAAAGCTAATGATTTATTGGTGTTAATCTTATAACCAGCCACTTTGCTGAAGTCGTTTATAAGCTCCAGAAGTCTTCCGGTTGAGCTTATAGGGTCTTCTTGGTAGAGGATCATGTCATCCGCAAATAGAGACAAGTGCTCAAGCAGTTTTCTGGTGGAGTTTTTTGAATCTTCTAGACATAGGATCACGTTGTCAGCAAAAAGGGATAGTTTGACTTCCTTTCTTCCTATTCTTACCCTTTTGAATTCCTTCACTTGCCTGATTGCTCCAGCTAGGCTTCCAAGGTCTATAATAAATAAAAGTGAGAACAGGCAATCTTGTCTTGGTCCTGAGTTTACTGGAAATGTTTCAGCTTTTCTCCACTTAGTATTATACTAGCTGAGGGTTTGGAATATATGGCCTTTACAAAGTCAAGATCCTTTGATCCCTATTTTCTCTAGAGTGTTGAGCATAAATGGGTGCTGAATTTTATCAAAAGCCTTTCCTTCAATAAAATCGAAGCATTGGTGTTTGGGGAGTATATACTTACTATGGTTATATATCTTCCTGTTGTATTGTTTCCTTTACTGGGATGTAGTGGCCTTTGTTATCTCTTCTCATTAGTTTATGTTTGAAATCTACTTTGTTGGTATAAGTTTTGCAACCCCAGCTTACTTTCTTTGGCTTTATTGTTGGAAGATTTTTTCCCCATTCTTTTACCCTCAATCTGTGGATTTTATTGGCTGTAAGGTGGATCTCCAATAAGTAGCATATTGTTGGATTATGTTTTTTGATCCAATCTGCTAATCTATGTCTTTTGAGTGGTACATTGAGACCATTCACATTTAGTGTTAGGATAGCTATGTGGTTGTGGTTTATAGTCATCATGTTTTATTGGCAAGTTCTGTGCTATCTTGGTTGTTTATTGATAGTGTGTACCTTTACTGAATTTCCTCTTTTTGTGTGTTTTGAGGATTATTTGCTTGTTTTTCTGTCTGGACTTTATCGTTGAGGATTGTTTACAATGCTAGTTTTTTGTTCATGAATTCTGCAAGATTGATCGTATCATGAAAAGTTCTTATTTCTCCATCAAATTTGAAGCTGAGTTTTGCTGGGTATATTATTGGCTTCAGGTTGAAAGATCTTCCATGATCTTCTTGCTTGTGGAGTCTGAGCTGAAAAGTCAGAGGTGATCCTTATTGTTTTGCCTCTGAATGTGATTTGGTGTTTTTCTCTTGCTGCTTTGAATATTTTTTCTTTATTTATGTTACGCATTTTGAATATGATGTGTCTCAGTGAACTCATTTGATTAGAACTATTGGGTGTCCTGTATGCTTCCTGGATGAGCATTTCTGACTCTATTCTGGTACGGGAAAAAATTTCTTCAACTATTTCATTGAGAATGTTCTTTATACCAGTTGTTTGCCTTTTGATTTTTTCCTGTATCCCAATTACTGTTAGATTCTTTCCTTTCTTTTGATTTCATCCCAGACATTTTGAAATTTCTGCTCATGTTCTGTGGTGTTTTTTGTTTTTGTTTTGTCTTCCATGAACTCAAGCTTACTCAGCCTATTTTCATTGTTGGAAGTTATTCTAGAACTGAGGTTCTGTTTTCTATAGAGATTAATCTATTATTAAATTCTTCCATCGTTGTTCTGATGTGATTGACTGAAGATTTTAGCTCCATTACTTCATTTTCAGTATGTGTATTTATTTGATAATAGAGTTTTTCATCTCTTGAGTTTTCTCACTTAGTCCCTTCATTAAATCTTCTTTTAATTCATTGTTCCTTTTAGTAATCAGATTGTTGATAATTTTTCTAGGTTTTCATCCTGCTCCCTGCCCATGTGTTCCTTGGTTGAGGAGTTATGGGCTTGAGGTAAACTTTTTCTATTTTGATTCCTCATTTTTTATAATCTTCTGGATCTTTAAATTGAATTTCCCTTTGGTAAAGGTAGGCAGGCCTACAGGTGTTCTGGCCTGAAGGTGCTTCTTCCTTGCAGGTCAAAGGGTTGAGTCAGACATCACCTCTCTGATGACCACCTTCCTCCAAAAAGCTGCTTCTGTAAGGAAACTCATTTTGCTGTACTGTATGGATCTAGGCCCCACAGCATTAATTTGAAATCTTTTGGGGGTGCATGGTAGCCTGCTGGATTGGAGAAGCACAAAAGCTAGGATGTTTTGCTGGGTCCTGGGTTCTCATGTCAAGCTAGAACAGGCTTCATGCATGCCACAATAGGACCTTGGATCCTTGGCAGTGGATATGGGCCCAATACATCTGGACCTGGCAGGAATGGTCTGTGTCTGGGCAGCTACACACACCGTGGCTGGGCGGTTTGGGACTGGTGGGGGTGGGGTCCTAGGCACAGGTGTCCTGCATCTGCCTTTAGGCCCCAGATGTGAGCCCTGTATCCACATGAAGTGGCTGCTGGGTCAGCTCTGATGGGGTTCCTGGGCACAGGCACCCTACACATGCCTGAAGGCCCTGGACCTGAGATATCTATCTACATGCAGAGGCTGCTGGAGTTGTCTTTCTAGTTGTTTTTTTTTTTTTTAAAGAGAGAAGGACAGAGAGAGAGACAGAGATAGAGAGAATTATTTTTTTTATTGAGTTTTTTACATGGTTTTCATTGCTCTGGCACTTAGTTGTGTATGTGGGTGCTGAGGTTTGAACCTGTGTACTCGCACATGCCGGGCAAGCACCATAACCATAGAGCCACCGCACCAGCTCCCAACTTTTAACATTGACTTGTTCTGTTTCCTTAAGCTAGTAGGATAGATTGTTTGTGGTATGAATTTGTCACATAGTACTGCTTTTGCTTGTCCTACAACTTTTGGTGTCTGTGTTTTTGTTTTCTTTTTATCTATTATTTTCTAATTTTCCTTGTGATTTTTTTCTTTGATTCTTGGGTTGTTTGAGAGTATATTGTTTGGGGCTGGAGCAGTGGCTCAACAATTATGGCATTTGCCTGACATGCACAAGGATGTGGGTTTGAACTCCAGCACCATGTACACAGTGAAGTGTTGGAACAACAAAAGCCATCTGAAAAACTAAATAAAATTGATTCTCTCTTTTATCTCTCTCTCTCACTGCCCTTCTCTCTTTAAAAAATATATTTTTTAATTTCTACAAATTTGCTAATATGCCTGGTTGCTTTCTGTTATTGATTTCCAGTACCATCCTCTTGTGGTAAGAGAGATAGCTTTTTTGACATCTATCTTCGTAAATCTTACAAAGTTTAATTTGTAGCCTACCTTATGGTCTATTCCTTTAAAATTTCCCTGGTTCACTTGAGGAAAAAAAATGTGAATTTTTTTGTTGGGCAGAATGTTCTGTATGTCTTTTAGAACTACTTCATTTGAGGTGTTGTTCGAGTCCTCTATTCATTATTTTTTATCTTCTGTCTGATTTCCTATCTATCAAGGGTAGGGTATTACAGTCTCAAACTCTTACTACAGAATTAGTTACTCCTTCAATTCTGTCATTTTTTGTATCATGGAGTTTGGTCATCTGTTATTAGGTATGTAAATGCTTATAATTGTTCTATTTTCCTGCTGTATTGCAGCCTTTTAAATTTAAAGTCTATTTATCTGATAATGGTATAGCCACTTCCGCTTTCTTTTGGTTACTATTTGCATGGACTATATCTTAGCATTCATTAACTTTCGACCTATGTATGTCTTTGGATCTAAAGTGAGTCTTTCATAGACAGCATGTAGTTGGATTGTCTTGTTTTTATTTTTTTTCTATTAATCTCTGTAATTTTTATTGGAGAGTTTGATTCACTTATTTACATTTAAATAATTTCTGATGAGGAGGGACTTCTGTCTTTTTGTTATTTGTTTTCTATATGGCTTATAACTTAGTCTCTTATTTACTGAATTACTATATTCACTGTTTTTAGGTGATTAGTTTGTTTGTTTGGTTTTTGTAGTTCTAACTCCCATCTTCTATTTGTGTATGTTCTGTAGCTGTTTTCTTTGTGATTACCATGGGTATTACATTTAATATTCCTAAAGTTATAATACTAATTTGCATTTATGCCAGCTTAATTTCAATAACATACAAAAGCTCTACTTCTTTGCAACTTCATACCCTTTCTGTTATTGACATCATAAAATTGCATCTTTGTACATTATATATTTAAACACAAATTAATTGTTATTTTAATGCATTAATATTTTAAATTATGTAGAAAAACTTGAGTTGCAAACCAGTGTTCCAATATTATTAGCTTTTAGACTAATTGTTTAAAAATATATTAGTCTCTTAAGTCACGTAGAAAACAAAAACTGAATTTGCACACTATCATTACAGTAACACTGGCTTTTATAATTGCTAATGTATTTATTTTTATTGAGAACTTTATTTCTTCATTTGGATTCAAGTTACTCTCTAGTGTCCTCTTATTTCAACCTGAAGGACTCCCTTTTGCATTTCTCACTGGGCAAGTCTAGTGGTGCTAAGATTCCTTAGTTTTTATTTATCTAGGAGTGTGTTAATTTCTCCCTCACTTTTGAAAGACATTTTTTCCAGATATGGTGATATTATAAAACATATATTTAGTTTTTGTTCCTGTCTTCTAACATATCACTTCTAAAATCCTTGTTATCCCTGGAATAAGAGTACCTTCTATATGCTGATGACTGGTGCCTGGTGGTCCCTGGATAGATTCAGTTTAGGGGCTGGTCACCTAAAAGATAAAGTCATGATTAAAGAGTTGGGGACTTCAGCTCCACCTCTAAGCAGAGGGAAGAGAGACTAAAGGTTCATCACCAAGGGTCAATAATTTATTAAATCATATTTGCATACTAAAGCCTTCATAAAAGTCCAAAAGGACTGGGTTGGGGAGCTTCAGGATAGCAGGATACCTGAGGTGCCTGCAGGGAGATGTGCCCAGGGAGGGCATTAGAGGCTTCGTACCACCTTTGTCCATGTCTTACTGTATGAATCTCTTCCATATGGCTAATTGATCTTTATCCTTTTAAAAATTCTTTTGAATACATGGGAAAATTTAAATAAATTTCTCTGAGTTCTTTGAGCTGCTCTAATAAACACTAGAACGGGAATTATGGGAGCCCCTGATTTATCACTAGTCAAAGTATAGGTAAATATCTACTATTTGTGGCTACCACTTGAAATGGGGGCCAGTCTTGTTGGACTGAGCCCTCAATCAGTGGGATCTGATGCTATCTTCAGGTAGATAGTGTCAGGATTGAGTCGGAGGTCATTCAGACAATGTCTGCTGGAGAATTAATTGATTGCTTCCAGGGAGAAATCACCATGCGTTTTGGTGAACAGAGGTGAAGTGCTCTGTGTTATGTTGACTGTGAGTAGTGACTAAGCAGCTAAAAAAATAAAGCACATTTTTTCTTCCTATATCCTTACAAGAACTCTTGGTTGACAGTTTTTTTTTTTTTACCATGTTTGAGTATCTAGCACACTGCCTTCTACTTTTATATTTCTAAGAAAAAAATCTGATAATCTTATTTTTTAAATTTTTTATTAAGGGGTTAAGTTATTATACAATCATAAATGCATATAAAGTAACAATATGATATGTGTATGTTCTTACACCAGAATTGCCCTCACTTTAGTCTCTTGATTCTTCTATATTTTATCCCTACAAGTGATATAAATGCTTAGATTATAAATTTTCCAGAATTAAATGATTGCATAAGTATTATTTGGATTCTCGAGGGGTAAAGAGTTTGTATGCTACATTGTTGATTATCTCCCTAGATCCCTCCTTATTCTCTTTCCCTCTCCCCTCCTCCCACCTGCCCCCACCACATATCTATGGTTGCCCTAGATTATGTGCTGCTACACATTTGGTGGGTCTACTCTCACCCAAGCCTGGGTTTAGCTCCAGCCTCTATCAATGAGTGAAAACATTCAACCCTTGACTCTCCGGGTTTGGCTTACTTTACTCAGCATGATTTCTTCCATTGCCATCCATTTACCTTCAAAAGCTGCGATACCATTGTTCCTAATTGCTGGGTAGAATTCCATTGTATATTTATACCACAGGTTTTTAATCCATTCATCCAGTGAGGGGAATGGTAAATTTTTATGTTCAAATAACATACTCTGGTCAATATCACTCCCCAAATCCTCCCTTACCCTCTCTCCCTCCCACCATCCCCAACCCCTTCCTCTGCCCTAATGGTTTCCCTTCTAACTTCATGCTATTCCTTTTTATTCCTACTCCTCCCCCACCCCCCAGTACCTATCTACTACATATGAGAGAAAACATATGATACTTGTCTTTCTGTGTTTGGTTTATTTCAGGAACCAGGTGTTCTCCAGTTTCATCCATTTTCCCACAAATGACATATTTTTATTCTTTTTATGGCTAAATAAAATTCCATTCCGTATATATAGAACATTTTCTTTATCCATTTATCTGTTGATATACACCTAATCTATTTCAATAGCTTATTTATTTTGAATTGTGCTACAATAAACATGGGTATTCATGTATCCCTAAAGTATTATGACTTTAATTATTTTGGATAAATGCCAAAAAGTGGTATAGCTGGGTCATGTGGTAGTTCAATTTTTAGTTTCTTTGAGGAATCTCCATACAGATTTCTATTGTGACCGTACCAACAGTATACAAAAGTTTTCCTTGCCCCCAACATTCTTGCCAGAACTTGTTTATTATATTCTTAACGATTGCCATTCTGACTGTAGTGAGATAGAATCTCAGTGTAATTTTGATTTGTTTTTACCTGATGGCTAAAGATGTTGAATATTTTTTCATATGATTGTTGGCCATGATTATTTTTGTTTTGCTTTGAGAAATGTGTGTTCACTTTCTTCACCTTGTTTTCCTTTTGTTCCTTTCGGTTAATAATGTCCATTGTCCTAGTTTGAAGTTCACATGTCTGTTTTTCATCCTCTTAAATTTGCCTTTGAATATCTCGCGAATTTTTCATTTCATTTATTATACTTTTCAGCTCCAAAATTCCTGTGATTTATTTTTAGGTTTTCTGTCTCTGATGTTTCATTTGTTCAGACGTTATTTTCTCGGCTTTTCCATGTCATCCTCTACTTATTTGATTATCTTTAATGCAGTTGTGTTTAAGACTTTTTAAAGGTTTGCCACGTGATCTTTTTTAGAGAGTTTGTGTTGGTTTATATTTTTCCTTTCAATGGTTCAGTTCCTTTATTTTTTTATGCCTTGGTTTTTGTTGGTGGTGTTGGTGTTGAATACTGGATGTTTGAATCTTAAAGTAGTAATTCTGTAAATCAGAGTCTACCACTTCCTCACAGTTTTTCTGGGGTTTGTTTTCTTTTTGGCTTTTTTTTTTTTTTTGTCTGTAAACTGTCTTAGTGCCATCAATTAATCTGAGATCTTTTCAGAGATTTCACCTTCCTCAGGCCCTGCACAGTGAACTTTAACCTATGCCATTGGATGTCCAAATCTTCAATGTCTACCTCTTAAAGGAGGAAAAGGAGAAAAATGAAAAGAAAACAATGGCTTCCAGCCTTGGAAGTCATTTCAACTCTGTAAATACCCTAAACCCATTGAATCATGTTTTTAAACAGATGGCATTTAAAATATATCTTGGTATAGAGAGGATGGGGTTTGAAACATTGTGCAGATGTGGTATAATAATGGTAGCTGCCTCTTTGCCCATTTGTGATCAGAAGCAGCAATCTGATCAGAGTAAAGATTTCTCATCCTTTTTGCCCAGTCTGGCTCCTGCAGTCTATGTGCAGATTTTTCTAGCAACATGTACACCACTGCCTGCCATGAGGCTAAGGGTAAGAGGATGGGGAGCTGCTACTATGGTAAGAGTTAGGAATGACCAAAATTAACCACCATTTACTATCCTGGCCTTCTCTTGGAAGTTGCAAGTCTTTGGTAGACCCCAGAGTTCCAAAATATTTACATCAGACAGATTCTGCAAGTGAGACAGATTCTAGGTGAGGAAACAGATTCCTGGTACTTTCTACTCCACCATTTTCCAGAATCCTCTATATAATTTTATAATAATGTCTCCGTACATATGAATTTTATAATTCAAGCACAGGAGCATACAAAAATTAATGAGTAGATGACTGGGTTGGGGGATGACTGATGAGTGCCAGGTTTCTTTAAGATGATGAAAATGGGGGCTGGAGTGGTGGCTCGGTGATTATGGCGCTTGCCCTACATGCGCAAGTACACAGGTTCAAACCCCAGCAACCCACGCACACAACTAAGTGTCAGAGCAACAAAAGCCATGTGAAAAACTCAATAAAAATTGATTCTCTCTGTCTCTCTCTCACTGTCCTTCTTTCTTAAAAAAAAAAAAAAAAAGATGATGAAATGTTGCCAAAATAGAGGAAAGTGATGGTCATATAATTCTGTAAATACACTAAAGTTCATTGAATTGTATTCTTTAAGCAGATGAAATTTGTGACACATAATGTGTCTTAATAAAGCTGTTTTAAATATCTTAGCTAAGGTCAATGCAAAGTTCAATAAAAAATGCCAGTGCATAAGCAATTTTGCTGAAAATGAGCCAAAACTATAGGTTGAACATCCTTATCTCAAATTATTGGGATCATAAGTACTTCAGATTTTGAATTTTCTCAGATTTTGGAATATTTGTACATACATACTGATATATCCTGGGTTTGTACTCCAAGTTCAAACATAAAATTCATTTTTATCTTATACATACTTTATGCACATAGCCTGAAGGTTATTTTACATAGTGTTTTAATATTTTTGTGTGCAACATTAAGTGGAATTTTCCAATTGTGGTGACATACTGGCAACTCAAAACATTTTGGATTTCAGAGCATTTGGGTTTTGGATTTTTGGATTAGGGATGGTCAACCTGTGTGTGCATATTTTGACATAAGTGGAATGAAAAGTTAAAATTATTTAAACAGAAAAATAATACTGTACTAAGATTGAGTCATTTTTATTTTAAACAACAGAAGGGTCTTTGTATCACACACTCCTGTTTTCTTCTAGTACTTCGCTTTGTATTTAAATCTTCAAAGCTGTTCAGAATTAATCTGGGGATAAGTGAAAGAAGTCAAACTCAGAAGGTTAAGGGTCGTTTTTTTTCTTTCATGCAGAAGCTAGAGAGGAAAAAAAGAGAACAAAATGGGGGAGATCTCTAAAAAATCAAAGGGGGAGATCAGTGGAGGAAAGAAACCAAGGGGTGGGAGGCAGAGAAGGAAGGGGAAAATGCTGGGGAGGGATATTGGCTAAATTATATTGTTATATTGTGTGCATGTACCAATATGTGAAAATAGATTCCATCATTATGTATAACTATAAAGCATCAATAAAACTTATGGAAAAAATAATAAACAATTCGGCAGCAGTCCTAAAACAGTATATGAAATGCTCCATTCTCCCTAAATTCGATATGTTTATTATAATACTAAATTTATTACCTATTTATGGACTCTGTACTTTTTATTGACTCAGTCCAGTTCAAGACAAGGAATTTTCTACTCCTTTCTTTCTTGTTCTCTGTACTATGTAGACTTTGTGGCTTTAGATCTAGGCAATCATATTTTCTCAGAGCATATAGGGAAAATGACCCTGGGCTACGGGCATGCGTACCAAGTACTAGGTTTCGTATTTGTTCTGACTGGATTTAATGCTTTTGAGCCATGACTTCCTAATTCTAATGCTTTTAAATTTCTAGTTAGGACAGGTCCTAGGTCTCTGTGTTAGTGAGCAGATGGGGGGGAAGGACTCACTGTCTTCCCCTTCCTGGGGCCCTCTCTCCACCACAACTGCATTTTCTGTCTTGAGCATCACATGGCTTGTAATAGCTACTGTTTCCCCAAATATTTGGTTGAAACATGAGTTTCCTTATACCTTTGTATTTTCATAGGTGTTGGAATGCACTGGGAGCTGTTACCCAGTTGTTATTTTATTTTATTTTATTTATTTTAAAGAAAGAGGTACAATGAGAGGAAGAAAGAGAGAGAGACAGTCAATTTTTATTTAGTATTTCATGTGGCTTTCATTGCTCCGACTTTTGTTGTGTACTTGGGTATGTGGTTCGAACCTGCGTCCTTGCTCATGCCAGGTAAGCACTCTAACTACCTGGCCGCTCCTCCAGCCCCCACCCCCAGTTGTCATTTTAAATACTCATTTTAACTTTCCTCCATCAACATAGATTCAATTTACTTATGAATATATGCATAACATCTCTTCTGATTTCATCAAAATAAGCAGTTTCTTAAATGAAGAGAATATCTTCGTTTAGGAATAAATGAGGAAACTGTTGAATTTAGAACCTTCAGACTTTTAGGAATAAGTTGTGTAGGGATTGGTGCCCCCAGGATGGGAGCACCCAAGGGCACCCTCATAGGGGTGGCCTGCTGCTCAAGGAATCTCTGGGCTCTCCAGCATTTCCTGGCGCTGCTCACAATCTTTGGTGGCCAATGCAAACATGACTTTGCCATGAGGCTGGCTTCTCTGCAGTCCCACGTCCTGTCAGACAAGCATGCCAGAGTGCTGAAGGAGAGCAGAAGCGAGTCCTAAATGCTGCAGCTATTTTGGGAACGTCTTCCTTTTGTAGGGAACCAAGTTGCTAGCATTTGGTGGTGTTCTGAACAGTCTGTCCCTGGTCCTCAGCAGTGCTATGAGGGCTTGCTGGCCTGCAAGATGATCCCTCAAATGTGTTGCTTCATTTGTTTGTTTGCTCACCTATGCCTGTCCCAGTGCCCTGGAGGGTGGGCAGGCAGCACCAGTCTCCAGAAAACAACGTTTTCTCTGTGGCGCATAAGGACTTGTCATCTACCTATGTTTTTTCATCTTTATATATAGTTTTAAAATATTCTTTTCTTGTTATTTTTAATTGACATGATTTGTGGGATACAGTCTGATAATTCTATATACATATACTATGTGAAATGATCAAATCAGAGTAATTCCCATTCCCATTTTGTGTTGGGAACCTTTGAACACCTCCCTTTCTCTCTCTCTCTCTCTCTCTCTCTCTCTTTCTCTCTTTCTCTCTCTCTCTCTCTCCATATATATATATAAACTATAGTCACTCTGCTGTGCTGTAGAACAACACCATTTCAAAATAATTAAGATGCAGAATAACTTAGAGTTGAATAGCAGTCACTTCACTAATGCTTGGAAGGATGGGAGGAATAAAGAGAGGTTGGATAATGGGTACCAAAGTACAGTTAGGTAGGAGGAATAAGCTTCAGGGCCTTATCTTAAAGGGGTCCCTGCTGTGGGTTCGCTAGGATGCTTCCATCATGAGAAGCACTTATCTGCAAACTGGTCCTTGATTTTCTGATTGTACTTAAAAATATATCAGTTTCTGTGCTCATGGTTACCCCAGCTCTGGAATCATGTTTCTCAATTACTGGTTCACCTGTACATGAATATCAATGTTGGTGGCACTAGAGATGAGGAGGGGTATAGAAATAGCCTCGGGAACTCTGAGTCCTTCAACCAGCAGAGGTGAATTACATTCTATTCTGAACCAAATTTGTTGGCATGAATTTACTCATATTTGGTTGAAGAAATTAAGGCATAGAAAACTACACCCAATATCAAACCTTACCCACTTACACTTTCTCAGTCCTACAACTAACTGTTGACTACTAATTGTGTGATAACCCACTGGATTACAACAATGAGAACCCAGATCTCAAGGCTCCTGTAGTGTAGTGGAGCAGACAGACAGGTAGAAATGCTTTCATAATACACATAGCAAAGGCAAGGACAAGGGTAAATAGAGGGCACTCTAGGAGCACAAGACAGGGGTGTCTCACTATGATGGAGTAAAGGGTTAGAGAAGCTTTCTGAAAATGGGCTTGGATACATGGGACGTATTTAGGCAGACAGGAAGCAACAAAGGACCTCCCAGACAGCAGGGACACCCTATAGATGCCATTTGGGAGGTGCAGAAGGCTCAGTAGACTGCAGTCTGTGGTTATAGGAGCCCCATGAGGTTGGGTGGGGGTAGACAAGCATAACCCCTTGGAGCCCCGTGACCATGAGCTTTGGTATTTCAGTTGTATGGTTGAATGATGATCAATCAAGATGGCATAAAGAGACAAGTGGCCGTCAGCCAAACATGTGGGTGGTATAAAATGTGTGCAAAATGCTTTTCTAGGTGCTATGAATGTTAGTAAAACAGTAATTTTACTCGCTAAATTTTATCACATGCTTCCTGCATATCATTGTATATACTATTGTCATGTATATGAAAATGTTCTTCATAGGTATAAGAATTGTGTTAATGTACTTGGGTATATTAGGAAAAATATATGACCCAGAGAGAGAGAGACAGAAGACCAGGGGATGGGAGGAGGGAGATGGGAGATGGGAGAATGCTGAGGGAGGGGGTATTGACTAAATTATATTGCTGTATTGTGAAATCTAGGATTATGTGACAACAAATCACATCATTATATACAACTATAACGCACCAATAAAAAAAGGTGAATTCCATTTTCCAATGAATAAAAGGAATAAGTTGGGAATCTAATTTTTTAAGTGAGGTATCATTTAGACAACTGTATGTGTACGTGAGTGTGCATGTCTGTATTTTTCTTTATATTTTTATAATGCAATGATTAATTCAGGGTTCCCAGATTTTAGGTTGTATCATAATCATGTACACAGCTTTTTAAAATGACTGGCAGGTGCCCTCTTCATGTCAGACTCCATATATTTAGGTCCCAGAATTTATATTTCTTATAAGTTCATGATGCTTCTGATGTTTCTTATCCAGGAACCACTTATATAATTGCAAGCAGATTGAAGAAGTTCAGGTATATGAGAATCAAAAAGATCAGGCCTAGTCAGAGTAAAATGATTAGGATGATTAATCATGGGGTGAATATTGTGCCTGCCTTTAAAGGAGAGGAGAGAAGTTGGGTTGCCAAGCACAAGCTGAGTGATCATGTTGGCTCGAGAAGATGGGCTGTGAAAGCTCAAGAGAGGGTTGGAGAGGTGACTCAGTGGTAGAGGATCTGGTTTCAAACCCCAGCACCACATTCTAAGTAAGTGTTGGAAAAATAAAAAACCAAATGGAACAGTAAATAAAATTAACACACGCTCTTTCTCTCTCTCCCCCAACCCCCTTTCCTAACTTTCTCTTAAAAAAAAGAGAATAAAGAAAAAAAATCTAGATGAGAGCAAGTTTTACTTAAAGGGGTAGTTAACTAGTTAGCTCGTTCAGAAAATACCTGATTATTAAATAATCAAAAATTAGCAGGGAATATTAGATTGGGAAGGAAGGTGAATGAAGTATCTCACAGGGTCTTTAGCAAAGCCAAAATATTTGTGTCTTGAATAACAGGCAGAAGAAATCCACTGTACGATCCCCAGCAGCAATAAAATACAGTTTATCAAGATGTTTTCTAGGTCCTGTGTCAGCTAAACCAGGGTTGGAATAAGCCACAAGCAGTGAGACGGACAGAAGCCATTGCCTTTTTCTAGGTGGGAGGTGGCGAAGGCTCACGCTCAGCTTTTGTGCAGAATTACCAATAGGGAAAATAGAATGGATCAATGTAGATAAAACTATGAGAAGCTCACAATTCAGTGAAACAGGACATATCTATCTTTCTTTCTCTAAATAAGCACTCCATATGTTTTTAAAACTTGATGGGCTATTTACTAAACAAACAAATTATAGGAATACTCCAAAATTATTTTTTGCCTGTATTTTCTTATCCAAAAAGTGGGAATGTATAGCAAGTCTACCTCTGGATATTACATAGATAAATAAAACAATTAGTACAAAGTACTTTGATCATCTAAAAGTCTGAATATAATTATTATTGCTAATGATAGAATGAGAAATCAAGTTCTCACGTGGAATTAAATTGGTTTAGAGAAAGAAAATTTGTGCAAATTCACTTCATAGAAAGGAACTAATGGGGTGCCTCAGGAATTGGAGCCTAGCATATGAAATAATTATCTGTAGAGCTGTAGCTAGCTCATTGAAGTAGCTGATGACACAAAATTATGTAGGCTAGTAAAAGCCAGAGAGAATTCTACAAAATATTCCAGAATGAGCTGATCAAACAGTATGACCAGAAAATAGGACAGCAGCTCCTTTTTAATGAAGATAAATGATTTGCTTAGAAAAGAAAATGGTTTCTGTTTTCTCAGCATGTTGATTAGAGGAGAAAGAAGAGGGGGAAAACTGTGGTCATGGTGGTTAACGTGTATTGGAATAACGAAGTGCTGCGTTCAGACGTCCACGCACGTATTGACCATCTGTGTATCATACAAGCATGCAGAACAGCAGGGGAAGGTAAAATCAAGACGCTGCTCCTATCTTTAAATTGGCCTACAGTCTAGTGAAAGGGACAGACAGATAAACAGGCAGAGCTGTGAAACTACTAAATAAATAATTGTGTTAGTTTTATATTGCTATGTCACCAGTTACCCAAACCCAGTGGCTTCAGATGCAATGCATTAGCTCTTGCTTCCCTGGGTCAGGGGTCTGAGTGTGGCTTAACTGGGTCCTCTGCTCAGGGCTTCAGAAGCCTGCAGTCGGGTGTTGGCTGTTTGCACCCTCATCTAGGGGCTCAGCTGGGGGAGAACCTATTTCCATGCTCCTCTAGGCTGTCGGCAGAATTCATTTGCTTGTGACTATATAACTGGGGGCCCCAGTTCTTTGTTTATTGTCATCTGGAAGCCACCTTCAACTCCTGGTACCACTGCAGTCCTTAGAGGTCATCCACAGTTTCTTGCCACAGTGAACTCGCTCAACATGAACACTTGCTTACCTGAATTATTCTGAGATAGAGACACAGAACGTAAGCTAATCACAGGAGCAATAACTGGTCCCAGCCCAGCACAGGGCGAGGGGGTGATATTGGGCATGAACACTAGGAGGCATATATTATAGGGGTAGAGACGTACATTTGGGTCTGTGTGTCACAGTCATGTGCTAGACTGTAAAGAGAACAGGTCAGATAGATACTTTTGGAAGGTTATCATCCAATCTCTTGGCACTTTTGGTCGCATCTTTGGGTCACTTGAAGGTTAATGGATGGCATTATCAATGAACGTTGTAGGGCTGTCTTTATTTGATTGCTCTTTATTGCTATCCTGTCAGCTGTTATCAACGAGCAATAAGAACACATATATTCCAATGTTTATCTTAACTTTTGTAAATATGAATATGCCAACAATGTAAGACAAGTCCATTTGTAACTTCCATGTTAGGTTTCTTTTCAACTGAGGAAGCTCATAAAGATGTGTTGGGTGGAACAAGTGGATATTACTTCGGAGTACCTCTGCTACCCCACAGTCTTCTAAGATTCCCTGACGTTTTTGTTTCCGTAACTTGCCTGTGCTTTATCTTTGCAAAACATTCAAGCTCTTCCTCATAGAAATATCTCTCTTTGTGCTTTTGTATTTCAGTTTTTGGTATGTTTTAAATAAATTACAGAACTGCAATAGCAAGTATAACCACAACAGTTTTGGAAGCAAGAACAACTTACTCATGTAGCCCATAAAACATGCCTTCAAATGAAAAGGACACCTGGACTAAAGTTATATACCAGGGTCCATGATGCAAGACAGTACTCTTACTTGCTATGCCTCCTATTGTCTTATGAAATTTTGCATCTGCACATTTATTCTAAAACATTTTTGCTGCTATTTAACTTGGCTTATTACATATATCTCTTAATATTACTGCACCTCCCCCCCCCAAATACCAACATCTCTTTATGAACAGCATCATAGCTTCTAATCATGCTTTGCCCTGGCTGGAGTGTTCAGGTACAATATGAGGTGCAAATACTATAGACCTGACAGTACTTTAGAAATTAGGAAATTAGATTTCTGGTTTTTATTATGGATGTTTACCTGTGGCATGCTTGTTGTTCAACTTTTTTAAAAAAGATCATTTTAAGAAAATGTTTAAGAATTAAATCTTTGAGAAGCAGTTACTATAATTTAAATCAGATTTGCACTCCCATTTCTTGATCCAAAGATTTTGGCTCTTCACACAGCTGTTTCAGGACAAAAATAACCAAACAGTTCCTACTCTGGGATCTTGGTGCATCCAACTTTAGCAGCTGCCATCATTATTTTAGAATCACACCATTTTTTCAGCCCCAAGTCAGGCCTCCTTATTAATGTTTGGCAAACATGGGTGGAGAGGACTATTTACTTGGCACCTGAGACAGATGAATTATCTAATGGGAAAGGCTACTTACTACCTATCAAATGCAACTAAGGGCCAGCATGAAGACTAGTGATACTTGGCCGCTATGTTCACATTTCTTGGTGAAGCTGAATAGAGGGGACTGATCCTTCATAGACCTGAGCTCACTGGTCTCCTGCCTGTGTCATGGGAAACGCAATAATATCTATGTTGTAGGACTAAGGATGAAAGATGATTTATAGAGCTCCTAGAATAGTATAGGACCTACTATGTACACAACATGTGTTTGTTGGGTGAACCGAATGAACAAGTGTCCTATTGAATAATTACTGTTGTGGCAGTCAGTTTTCAATCAGGATGAGGGTGAGGAATCACTATGGGATACCAAACCAAGGAACTCCATGTAAAACCAGTTGTTGCAAATACTCTTGTTAATTTTAGCAAGATGTCTATAATAGCATCATATGTAAAAACTCAAGTAAAGCCTATAAATTACAGTGTCAGTGTTGAATCTGTTGTAAGACTGATTTTAAGCCACATGGATTAACCATCAGTGAAGTATGTTCAGAAGGAGGGTAGTGTGTTCATTTACCAAGGCTGTTATGTAAAGTGATCAAGGTTAAGTTCATGATTGGCACCTTGCAATATCCACACATCAGCTCCTCTCCTGGGCAAACTCCTTTGGTTGGTAAAATGAAAACCACTAACTTGTGCATCGTTTCTGCACTCACAAGTATCTTTCAGACCCAAATCTGAAACCAGACACTTCCTTTATTCCTTTATAGGATTTGAGATTTTTGTGTATACTCTGCTAATATTCCCTATACTTAAATTAATAGCAGTGATTTGTTTTCAACCAATTTTCTTTCACAAACAGCTCCAAAATTCACTATAATAACTGCCTTCTAAGAAATTAGGATAGATTGGAATTTCCTAAAAGTATGTTAAAAGATTATTTCACTTAAAAAATCTGGAATGCTTAATATGTGGACAAAAAATTAACGTGATGGATTTTAGTAGACTGATTGGTGTGAGACTTAGAAAAATCCCTTAGTATCTTCTGTTGACTAACAAATCATCCAAAATCTAGTGGCTTAAAACATCAAGCATTTGTTGTCGTACACAGTTTCGAGGTCATGAATCCTGATGCAGCTGAGCTAGGTGTCTGTGGCTCAGGATCTCTCATGAGATTGTGGATAAGCTTTAAGACAGGGCAATGGTTTTACCTGAGCGCTCCATTGAAGTGGGATCCCCTTTCTAGCTCACTCATATGGCTCTCAGCAGGATTTATGTAGTTCTTTGTGCGTGGTTGGACTGAGGGCCTTAGGTGCTCATTGTCTGTTTGCCAGAGCCTCTTGCAGTTCCTGGCCACATGTACCCCTCCATAGGGATGTCTCAAGACACGACAACTGGCTTCGCCCAGAGTAAAATCAGAGAGTGAGCCCCTAGTGTGGAAGTCACAGTCTCCTTACACCTCCTCTCAGAATGGGCATGCTGTCGTTCCACTGTGTTCCACTGTAGTCTAGCTGAAAGTCAAGGAGAGGGTTCACACAAGGGCTTGACAGGAAGCAGGGATCCTTAGACACCTTCTCAGAGGTTGCCTGCAACTGATAAGGACAAAGGCGACCTCATTTTCCTTACTGTGTGAAGAGAAGGAGCTTGAGGGATTTAGGAGACTGATCATTGACGTGACTGGTTTACATGCACAAAATGTGTGCTGTAACAGAGGACTTGGTATGCCTTCAACTTCTGTGGTCCCCCAGGTTTTTTGTAAATCCACTGATTTTGGCAAAGCAGCAGTTCTGGTGGTCTTGGCGCTTGAGTGTACTGCAATCCAGTCCAGAGGGAATCTGAATTGCCTGTGGAGACAGGGCAGGGCAGTTGGGGCATCATTATTGTTAACCTAACAGCCCAAGGAAACCCTGTAGTTTAAAAAAAAAACTCACCTTTCTAGTGAGAGAATTAAGGGTTAGTTTTAAATTAACTATCTATAAATGCACAACAATATATTTACCTTGGAGGAAAACTAGAAAATTCTGTTCTCATTGCCTACCAGCTTTTAGGTGCAGCCCCTCCTGTATCCATCTGTGAACCTCCCTACCTCTTCTCCTTCAATGTTCCAATGGCAAGTGTTTTGCAGGGCTTCAGGAGACCCCTTGACTGTAACTCTTTCTCATCATCTGCCATCATCTCCGGGAGGGGATGGCAGTAGGTTCCCACCGTAACAGTGCTGACCCTAGCTCAAAAACAACCCCATTGGGCCACTGGGCCTGGCATTCCATGGGCTCAGCCCTTCTCTAGACCTCTAGTGGGCACTTGCTGAGTGAGCACCAGTATCCCCCCACACCTTCTCCCCAAATATCCTCTTCCTTCTCTTCTTCCTTTTATATTTTAATTTTTTAAATTGTCACAATGTGTAAGGGGGGACAGTGTGGTGTTTTAATATATGTATGTATCATGTAATAATCAAATTAGCTTATCTATCCCTGTTACACTTGGGTTGAAAAGAACCAGATGACACTGTTTGTTTGTTTGTTTGTTTTTTAACATTTTAAATCCTCCCAGTTTTATTTGGCAGGAAGGAAAAAATAGGATACAACACTAATACCTACCTGCACTTCTCATTGCTCTGCCAAGAAATTTGGAAGGTCAAAATGTAACTGAGGTGGCTGAGAGAAAAACTAGCCATGTATACCTGAAAAAAATCTAGGTGTCCCCACTTGGAGGATCCTGTGAGGTGGCACATGGAGGAGTGCTGAGGTATTGGAGTTCGGTTTATGAAAACTGTGATGATCCAGTCCTGGCTTTCTGTTATGGTGCTCATGGGTTCCTGACTGTCTAAATTAGATACAACAAAATGTTACAGCATTTCACAGACTGACTTGATAGAAAATAAATTCTTAATTGAGAACATATAGGATTTATGGGAAAATCAGCTTTAAAGTCAGGGTTTCCATCATGAATGTTATCACTGTAAAATATCTGAACTCGTTTGTCTGGTTACTCTTCAATTCGAAACTGCTTTTCAAGTGTTTAAAAGCAACAAGAATTAATCTATATGGCAGTTTTACAGATCTTATAGTACTCTGAAAGTTTGTGGTCTTATGGAAAATATAAACAAATTAAAAGGCCTTAATTTCATGCATTATTAAACATAGCAAGTCCAACCACTGGCTAAATCAATTAACCATTATCCTTCTCACAACACAATGTGTCAGGAAGCAATTTCGTAAATAATATACGTTTGTCATGATAGCGCAAAATGAGATTTCTTCATGGCTAACATTAGAATACCAGACAAAGAGTTTTGGGACATTACGTGAAACATCAGGGAAAGAGTTCAGATTGACTGCCATCATGCCAGGTGCTAGATCTTCTGCTTATGTGATTGTTTGACAGATTTATACAACTGGAAATCATTTAATGTGACTGTGCTGGATTGGATGTTCATGGCATCTATTACGTAATGAAGCATTCTATTATTTTGGTGGTTGTGCTTCTCAATTTATAATCCTTTGCTTTCCATTATATTTTGAGTCTACAAGATTTTAAGAAATCAATCACCTCAAAAAGAGGGGGAGATAAGATATGAGTCTCATTAAAATAATCACTTTCAACAAAGTAGATGGAACAGAAGGTAATTTTGCCTGATGCCGCCTCCTACTGATAGCATTAAATGTGTCCTGAGCATTTATGAATCTGTAACAGGAAACCTGGGCCCAGTTTTTGGTGTTCCAGTTTCACTCCTCTGAATTGTCAGGATGAATTCTCATGGTTAGGAAGATTGATAAAGATAAAATATTGATATCATCTCAAGGGTTTATAAAATTTGAAAGGTTTACCTATATTTGATGAAACTGGACTCTCTGAGAGCACGAAGCGTGCTTTTCAGCTTTGAAGAGATGTGTGGGTTTCTGTAACACCCCAATAGGGAAAAGCAGACTTGAGTGAACTGGGAGACATAAGAGGATCAGAATTTCATTAAAAGAGGCTGATAGCATTTGGTCTTTTCATAGCACTGTGTAATTTGCAGTACCCTTAGTAAAACAGAAACACATAAAATAAGTCCAGTGCATTTGATCGTATCACCCAAGACAAAGTGGAGCTATTGAGTCTCCTCTTTCAGCAAAGCATCACCCTTCACTGCCTCCCCCTCCCCCGAAACTGCCTTCATGGGAAGGGTGGAGTGAGAGGGCAGGACAGCATCATGAAGTGGCTGAGTTGGGATGGATGTACTCTAAGATAAGACTCTCCAACATTCAGTCTTCAAATTATAACATCAGTAAAGATTGTGAAAAAATTTATAAAGGAGAAAACCATAGTAATTCTATATCTCTAACTCAAAAATGTGTGTACATACATATTTTTTCTTTTATTTTTATATGTAAAAGCAGAGGACAAATTATGTTACATAATGTTTAGAATCATAAAGCTAGGTATAAACATACATGTGTATTTATATATGTACCTACATGTACCTATAGATATGCGTATACATACATATATTTATGTATGTATTTAGTTATGCTACGAGATACATATTTATTTCTAGAGTACAAAATATATCATCATTAACAATGTACTATTAAAAAAATATTTAACTAATTCAGCACAGTTGGGCAGGCATGGGTAGTAGCTAGTCAACCCGGACATTATCCATAGATAGCCGTACACCCAGACCCGTGTTCTCTGGCTAAATACTAACTGGTCAGTCAGTATTCGTGCCCATCACTGCAGAGTCTTCATGAGTAAAACCTTAATGTCTTCATTAGCCACAATGACCTGTCCCTTGCTGTGTTGTTGATCATTTAGGGTGCTTTCTAGTATTATAAATAATCATGCAATGAACAAATTGTGCCATGTTAAAGTATTTGTAAAAACTGAATTATAAATAGCTATACATCTAAAAACTGGTTCTAAAAACTGGGAGGTTGATAACAGCTCAAAAGAATAAATCATAAATGAGTCAAAAGCTTATAGGTGTCCGTGTAGATCCCAACAATGCATTGCTATGAATCTTGAATATATCACCTATGAAATTAGCTTCATCTATGTCAGTACTCCAATCTGCCAAATGAAAATCATAACTTGTCACTGCCCAAATCACCTTGGAATCATGCAATAAAAGGTGCTGAAATGCTCAGTACAAGAAGAGATGTTTGGAAGGGTGTTGGGTGACAGGTGGAAAGAGCATCAGATTTGGAGTCTGGGTCTGAACTTTGGCTTTATCTCTTACAGACTGTGGAGTCTTAGGCCAGTATTAGCCTCTCTGAGCTTCTGCTTCTACTAATGGTGGTAATGTTTCTCCTGTCTACTTCAGAAGTACTTCTAGGCCACAATGTAGGTAGAGAATCCCATAAATTCCAAAGCACTTTTAGAATAGGAAGAAGTATTATTTAGTTTATATGCAGTGTGTCTATATTGATATCTTTCAAAATTTCTTCTGAAATCTTCCAAACGTTCATATACTTAGTACTTAAAATGAATAAATATGAATTTTTTGGCCCTTTGCTTTTCTCCAAATCCACTGCCCTCACCCCTTGCCAGAGTCACCTATACATTAGATACTGATAAACATACTTCCTAGGCACTCTGTGTAATTTTGGCCATGCATATGATGTATCTCCATGAATAATATATAGTATTGTCTTAAGGGTCTTTAAGTATTAAATAGAGATATCACAACTCTATTCTTCTTAACTTGTTCATGTTTGTAAGATTCATTCTTGTTGGTGTGTGTAGCTCTCATTCATTCATTTTCGTTGCTGCCCAGGCTCCACTGAGGGTGTCTCATTCCACTGCCCGTGGAGCCACTGTAAACTAGGCTATGGTGAGCTTCTGCACAAGCCTCCTTGTGCACCTTACAAACGTTTACGTAGAGCTGGAAATGGAATTGTGGCATCATGTGCACATGTCTGCTGTTTGTAGTTACAGCAAAATGCCCTCTACATAGTCCTAACAATTTTCCCTCCTTCCTCCATCAGGATGTGAGTTCCCACATCTCCACATATTTACCAGGACATGGTGTTTTGATTTTTTTTCTATTTTTAATGAGATTTGTAAGTGAAAAATGGGCCTATAAGCACCTATTAGAATTTGATTTGTTTTATCAAATGGCAACAATACCTTTTGTTTTGACATTGATCTAGTTAATGAAAACCAAACTAAACACCTTCCTTAAGAAATAGAAATCACTCGGGACCCTGTGTTCTGACACTGAGTGAAGCCCCCAGCACAGACTCTCCTTGCTGTGGCCATTGTAGGCTTCCTACACTTCCTCTGTCCTGGAGAGACCCCTCTCAGAACCCTCGGGGGGAGGAGATGAAATACTGTGTGGCCACCAAGTCAGAATCACCAAAGCTGGAGCCAGGCTCTGCATTGCAGCCCCATCCCTGGGGTGGATGCTCACATCTTCAACAGTATAGATTGAAATTAGGACTCAAATGAGCTGTAAAAGATCTGGGATGGGCCCAACATCAGTCTTTGGAATTCAAAAAGTTTGTAAAGTGGTCTATGTGACAAAATAGAGAAAAAACTTTCTAAAACATGAAAACTCAAGTGAAGTATCTCTTATATATATGCACATATATGCAATATATGTGCATATATTCTTTTTTTAAAATAATTTTTATGTAGTTTTTCATGTGGCCTTCATTGCTCCGAGACTTCATTGTGTACATGGTGCTGGGGTTTGAACTCGTGTACTCGCGCATGCCGGGCAAGTGCTGAGCCACCACTCTAGCCCCCATCTCTTACTTTTAAAACCTTCAATTCACTCATGTCCTGAGTGCTTCCTCACTGGAGGTGTTCATGGCCTTCTCTCTAGACCCTAGCAACACCAGGACCACACAGATTGCCAGACCAGGAAAGTGGTCTGTAGCCGCTAAAGAGAGCTGTTTCTGCCAAGCAAGACACAGAGGACAGTTACCTCCTAGGCTCTGACCCCTCAGAATGATGGAAAAGAATAGGAAGGCACATGCTTCTAATTCTGCACCCCCTGGGATAGCCAAATATTGCATCCCACCCTCAAGAAAGAGAGATGGGCAGGAAGAGAGGAAAACAGGCCACTTGCCTGGCTGGCTCCTAAAGGGTCCTCACCCCAGCCTGCCTCATCTTTTCCTCTGTTCTTTGCCAAAGGAGTTTTGAATTCTTCCAATTTCAAGATGCACATGGAATCTGCTGTCCAAGGATGACAGTAATGAGAAGAAGAGTTGGAGATCAAGGTTCTCCAAGCCACCTCTTCCAGAGAAGACCCACCAGGGAGAGGACCCTGTCAGAAATCAAGAGAGCCTAGAAAGAGGGGCAAGCGTAGATTGATAAACAACTTACTGACCATAATACAGGATCTGTGAAACAGAGAGGAGTCAGCTGCGGGATGGATACTATTCAGCTCTGAAGATGATGCCCCAGAATTACTAGAGGAAAAATTCATGACTGATATTGAAAAATTCAGGCAATATCATGCATGTGCGTGTTTATAGCAGCACAATTTATAATAGCCAAAATATGGCCCCAGCCTAGGTATACATCAATGGATAAAGAAAGTGCAGTGTATATACATAATGGAGTTTTTTTTTTTTGCCATGAAGAAAAATGAAATTATGTCATTTTCAGGAAAATGGATGGAACTAGAGACCATCAGGTTAATGAAATAAGTCAAACTCAGAAGGTTAGGGGGTCATATGTTTTCTCTCATATGCAGAAGCTAGAGAGGAAAAAGGAAAAAAAGTTTGGGGTGGATCTCCCAAAGGGAGATCAGTAGAAGAAAGGGAACAAGGGGTAGGAGGAAGGGAGGAGGAGGGAAATGCTAGGGAGTGATATTGACCAAATTATATTGTTATATTTTGTGCATGCACAAATATGTAACTACAAAACCCATCAAAATGTACAACTATAACGCATCAATAAAATAGAACAATGCTAAAAATATACTGTAATAAAAGCTATGTGAATATTCTCTCTCTTTCTAAATGTTGTGTTGTGTTGGACTTAGCCTTCTTCTGGTGAGAGATGACACAATTTCTAGGTGATGAGATGAAGTGGGCGTAGGCTTTGTGGTGTGACATTAGGGCTATTGTAAAGGTTACTTGAACGCAAATGCTGCAACACCATGACAGTCCATCTAGTAACCGAGATAGCTCCTAAGTTGCCAAGACAGGTGGGTAGGGGATACACGGCATAGCAGGATGAGTCACGTGTCTGGCGAGATGGAGCAGGTCAACATGAGAGTTCATCATGCTTTCAGAATGGCACACAATTTGAAATTTGTGAGTTATTTACTTCTGGAATATTCCGTTTAATATTTTCTAACTGTGTTTGGGAAACTACAGCCATGGAAAGTAAAACAGCAGGGGCTGGGGGAGGGCCAGCATATGTATTTGCTAACGACATATTCTCAGCAATGACTATGCCACATCTTGCTTCTTGGTGGCCTGTTCAGTCACTAGAGGTAGCATCTCTGACTATCTAAGTAAGACTCACTGTGCCTGAGGCTCCTTGTTGGTCACTGATGAGTTCATCCTGGTCTGCTTGGGGCTATGAATGAAACTATAGACCCAAATGGATTCTGGAAGCTATTAAAACAGTAACTTTGCATTTCGTCTCTAAACAATTTGATCTTTCTCTGACACTTCTGTTTGTGTTTGTGGTCTGTGTGCTGATGCATGTTGTATGTATCTGTGTGGTTGATCGTGTGTGGTGCAAATGTCATAGTGTGGAAATTAGAATGAGGCGAAGCCTTCACCTCAAGTATTATAAAGTTCAGAGATCAAGATAAGTAATATTTTAGTGTACAGTTTTAGAAGATTAAAAGTAATGTAAAACTCCACAGCAAACAAAATATCAGTGTTTTAAATGGAGACAGGCTGTCCTTTGCTTTATGATGCCATATTATTGTGCATCAAGAGCAGTCAGTGGTTCCTGGTCTGTGTGGTTGGATGTCTTTCCATTGTCATTGGGTTCATGAAGGCTAACAATGGTGTTCAAACAGACTGGGTAACGTGAATGTTATATTTTATCATTTTTCAATTGGATAGCTTTTGTTTCCTTTATCCATTGGGTTCAGAATATGGGGAAGGTATTTCAGTAAAGTCTGTGAGATCACACGTTTTTCCTTTTGCTTCACACTCTAACTTGGATCAGCACACCAGCATATGTGCATGCGTGCGTGTGTGTGTGTATGTGTATGTATGTGCTTGAGTGTTCATTGTCCATTCCTGAGTTTGTCTTTGGAACATCTGCCAGGAACTGTGTAGTCAGATTCTTTTAAGAGGATCCCTAGAGTTTGACTTTATTTTGGCACCACTAGAAGGGCAGAGTGATTCTGATTGACTGCAGTATGTCCAGGACAGTCCTGAGCAAGCCACAAGGGACTGTGTGGCCTGGGCTCTCTAGTCTATCATAATTGATCTTGCAAACCAATGCATGGGACACTTTTAGACATCACAATAAATACAATCATACATGTTAGGGAAAATGTTCTAAAATCATCTCCACAGTCTCTTTTCCTCTATACCAGGAATCATGAGTACTGAAGCACTAACTGGTTGTGAACCCCTTGTTTTGACTTTATGTGCACACAGCTCAAGAACACTTTAACTGAATGCTGCTGAAAAATCGTATTCATGCCTTTTTTTTCCAAGAAGAGAATTCAAATTTTTATTCGTTTTTTTTCTGTTTGACAGATTATTATTATTATTTTATTATTATTTATTTTTTTGGTGCTACCTAGTGTACATAGTGAAGGGATTCGTTGTTACATGTTCATACATTCTTTCTTCATTGGCCTGAAAACGGCTCAGAGGAGTAGTGGAAAGTCCACAGGCCTATCCCTACTATCTCTGAGAAGGTAGAAAATTCAGGAAAGAAAGAATGATGGTGCGGCAGCAATAATTTGCTGATTAGGCAAGATGGCCAGCATATATAATGAACAGCAGGATTTACCAGCATGCAGGCATACTGCTCTCTGAGTGCAACCAGAGATAGGGCTGTAGTGTAACGGAGCACTTCCCTGGCGTGTATGAAGCCCTGGATTTGATCAACAGCACCAGAATGACCAAAACACAGAAGGAAAGAAACGTGGATCGAGACCAGGATTGTGATAGGCTGCAGGGCTCCCTCTTCCCTTGTCTCTATCAGGCTCCGTTCAACAGTTTTCCTGGTGCCATTTCTGCTGTCTGTTCACCTCATTTGCATCTTATTTCTGTCCTTAAAGTTAGCAGCTCTGTGCAGTTGGGCTGACGCTTGGAAGGCAATTTTGGCAAATGTGTGCTGCAGGGAGAGACAGGTAGGTATCTTACATAAGTCCTACTGATTCAATAATTATAAACTCCTCTGGCACTCAGCGATGATACCTCTATGCTTGGTTATTGGCAGAGTTCTCGGGAGGAGGCTTAACAGTATCAGTGTGTCTGTCCTGTGATGTGGTTTGAGGTACTCCAGTCCTTTGTCTAGGATGACATGTGAATTGAAAGCAAGCTCTCTTGCTCTGGAGTGGGAACCCATACAGAGAAAATGACTGAAGATAAGATCCTTCTTTGCAGAATATTAAAAATAAAGTACTTTTCATGAAAAAAAATGTTTTCTTTTCCTGGGGGAAAATTCTGACACTAGCAAATAATTATATATTAGTCTTAATGAATAATTTCAACTAGGAAGTAATTTCTGTCTTCCTTCAGTAAAAATACTTTAAAATCAGATGTTCTACCATTAGTAGGAAATGAAAAAAATATGTAAACATTATAAAGAATTTTTTTTACTGATTAAACATTGGAATGATGAAAAGGAATTTAAGATAGGAATGTATTGTTATATTTTTTTAAGTTCTTAATGGTTCAACTTTAAGAACAGGGATGCATATTTCTCTAGAGCCAGACTTCTGAAAAGCTTGACCCTCAATGGCTTGCCATGGCACTTAGGGTCAAAACTTGCCTGCTCAGCAGGAGCGCTGGGCACCGTGAGCTGCAGCTTCTCCCTGTACTCCAATGTCATCAGTACATCCTCATTTCTCCACCTAGGTGGCCCTGATTGTCCTTCCGGCGCTGTGCCTCTCTGTTCCCTCCTGCCCCAGGGCCTTTGCACATTCTGTTCCCATTCAGAGCCATCCTTCCCTTAACTCTTACACTAGTTAACAGATCTCACTCAGCTAAAGCGTGTCATCTTCAGGGAACCCTGTTCTGACCTTCAGTCCACAAACCCTGACCCCACCACAACCACACATGAACGATATGCCTGCCGTGTGCCCATCATTATTTATACTTGTATTCAGAGCTACACTGTTCTAGGTACATTTGAGAGTGTTTGATGAAGCCTCCTGACCCTCTGTATAGCTCTTGAGAGTGGGACGTAACCCACTTTTACTTCTTACAAACATCCTTTTTGTCTATCCCAATGCCTTAATAAAAATTTTAGTAGGAACTGAAGTCTGTCAGCTTGAGAGCAGTCTTTCATAATGGCTGACATGTTGGAGATAAAGGAATTGCCTTTAAAAACACTTGCTATGTTTCAAATGGGCTTCTGTGTTTTGATGCAGTAGACCAGTGTTACAGAAAAATTATTTCTTATTTATTTGGCTGGTGTTACAGCTTCTGCACAATATCAACAGTGTGTCCACTGTGTTCTACCTGGAGGGAGAATGTTTGAGATGCAGTTTTTCTTCTGCTCCGAAACTCTTTTCCCTACTAGTGATAATTAAATAATGTGAGAAATTGGATTTCCACAGAACAGCTGCATCTTTTACCATAACATTCACATCAGGGTGCTGCTTCTGGTGAAAACAGAGCTCTGCTCTTACAGTTAAAAGTGGCCAGGCCACTGGTCCTAATTAGGATGAGAACACAGGTCTTGAAGTTTCTGTGAGCTGTGGCCCATCCCTGCTCAAAACATCACCACATGCCTATTTCTCTGGGACTAAGATTTCATGTGTAAATGTTGCTATTTGGACTGGAAGCGTATTACAGAAACTGTGAAACAATTTCATTGAATCGTGGGATTAAAAAGAAAACAGGCTGACAGAGAGGTAGGCAGTAGGAAGTGGAACTCCAGATATGAGCCTTCTGACACATGGAGCCCTTCAGCCACCTCTTGGGGTGCCTGCTCCCACATTCTAGACATGGAATGATTTAGGAGGCTTCTTGCTTTTACTGATGGGCAGCGGCCCTAGAACCACTCCTGGGGCTGTTACTGTTGTTTGCTTCATTCTCCAGCAATGCTCAGCAATGAATATTGAGGGTTTAATTGTGTGCAATTTACTTGCTCTGTGCTTAGAACATTTTAAAATTGATACATATTTTATTTTCCTTCAAAAGTCAGATGAGCAACTGTTTGCAGTGTGGTGTTTATCTGCATGTATACATAGATATTCCAAATCAAATAGATTTTATACAGATGTCTTTTTGAGGATTATATAAATACTTGCCAGGTTAGTAACTGTGTTAGTCAGCTTTCTGTTACTGTAACAAAGTACTCAAGATAATCAACTTATAAGGAGGAAAGGTTTATTTTGGCTCACAGTTTTAAAGGTTTCAGTCCAGCTCAGTTGGACACACTGCTTTTGGGTCTGTGATGAGGCAATGCATCATGGCAGGAGCATGTGGCAGAGCTAGTTGATCAACTCATTGTGAAAATGAAGGGGCAGTGGCTAGCACCCCCATATGCCTTTGAAGGGCACGTTCTCTGATGATCTAACTTCCTTCCACTAGCTCCACCTCCTAAAGGTTCCACCACTTCCAAGAATGCCACAAACTGCAGACAAGACCTTTAACATATGGGCACTTGAGAGCCATTTATCCAAAACATAGCAGTATCCACCATTATGAACTATAAGATTTAATTTAGCACAGTTCTGTTCTTGAAGTAAAGATTTATTGTCCTGAAAAAAAATTTTTTTTGTTTTAAAAGAAGATCCAGCTCAATTGATGATTTTTTAAAAAACTAAATGAAATTCAATTACCTTTAATTGTGCTTCCACGTAATTAACTCAGTTTTTCTAACACTGTACTATTTGATTTTGTGGAAGAGCAGAAACCTGTATCTATCCAGCCACATATTTTACACTTAATGTCACAGATGGGCTCTCGTGTTCTTAAGAGCTAACTCTCGAGTATTCCTTAGGACTGATTATTAGCTCTTCAAAATGAGATTCTTCTAAGGCAATCACTATTTTCCTTTTCTATTTTTAGAAATGACTTTCTAAATCAACTAGCTTAGTGCTTTCTGTAAGTTAAATTTGTAGGGCAATCCTTTCTGATATTAAAAACTAAGGCTGGGTGTGGTTGCACATGACTGTGATCCCAGCAACTGGGGAAGCTGAGGCAGGAGGATGGCAAGTTCAAGGCTAGCCTCAGCAACTTAACAAGACTCTAAGAAACTTAGTGAGACGTGTCACAAACAAACAAACAAACAGGGCTGGGGCTGGAGGCGTGAATCAGCAGTTACGGCACTTGCCTGGCATGTGCAAGTATGTAAGTTCAAACACCGGCACCATGTACACAACCAAGTGTCTGAGCAGTGAGGGCCATGTGAAAAACTAAATAAGAATTGTCTTTCTCTCTCTCTCTCTCTCTCACTGTCCCTCTGTCTTTAATAAATACATAAATAGGGCTGGGGATGTGGTTTAGTGATTAAGCACCCTTATGTTCGATCCCTGGTGATCAAAACAAACAAAAGCTAAGAACATTTGCATGGCTTCTACATTTCACTACTAAAATGCTTAGATTTTAAAAATTGTCTCATTTAACCAGAAAAGTTAAAATCAGAATGTGATTTAGGAGTTAAAGGCCCTCAGGGAGTAACACTGTATTTGCCTTCTTAGATTCTTCTTCCGTATATAATACTGAAGAAAATGGAAGGGGCGGCCAAAGAGACAAGAAGACACCAAAACCAATGCTTTTGTGTTCTTTTTACCTAAGTGCAAGAAGAAAGGGCAACGTTTATAATTTTGTGGAGCTGATGCCGTTTTTAAATTATATCCGCTGACATTGAGTGTATTTATTATGACAATTTTACTTAATGTCTGTTTTAATGAGCAAATTTTGAAACAAGCCAGAACTTTATCCTCCATCCCAGGAAACCTGGAAGAGAAATTGTCCTTTTTTTTGTTTTTACATTACTCAAAAGGCTGCCCTTGACTTTTTAGGTCATTAAACAAGAATTGCTGACTTACTAAACACGTTAGCCCTGGAGTGTGGCCGCGCTTGTTAGGGACATTGATGTTTCGTGTTTCAGCAGAGCCCCACATGCACAGCTGCTGGAAAAGCACCTGGCCGTAGCCCTGCAATAAATACTATCTGCGATGGCTCTGTCCCTGCGAAGGCTTCGGACCTGACAGCCTAGCCAGGTGCCCTGCGCCTTCTTTCTCAGCACTCTCACAAGGAAGGCCGCTGTCATCTGCTCCATCGCACACTTGAGCAGAGTAAATAGCTTATTAATACCTAGGCAGTGCCAGAAAAGGGTTCAGGATTCGCCCTTCAGGAGTTTCTGTCCTTGGCTTTGCCTACTTAATCACCCACGTTATCTGCTCATTTCCAGAACAAAGAAACCCACCTTTGGGAGCAAGAATATGGCAAAGGCCCTCCAAGATGACCCTACTGACAGTTGACATGTTTTCTTTCCATTCTTGTGAACAAGTTGCCCCTTCTTTATGCCTAAGTCGTTAGTACCATTACCCCAGAATCATGATGTTAAAGCTGAAAACAGGAAAAAGAACGCAAGCTACAGATTCCTAGTTCTCAATTTAAGCCTGCCCCGGGGAGAATGCTAATGTTTTGCATACTCCACCACTTGTGTTTGTCTTGTTTGGCTTTTAATCCGGGTGTATGTGTGACAAGAATACGCTGTAAGGCCATGATCATTTGTAGAACATATACATGTCATTCCTGCCCTGATAGTTCACAGCAGAATCAGAATCAGTGGAGCACCCACAGTTGGAGTGACTTTCCTTTGTAATGTGACTGGCTCAAAAGCTTTCAATGGGATGGCAGGTGGCTTTAGTTCTGACTTCTGTGCTCCAGGCTTGTTGGGGTCAAAAAGAAAATGACATCTGAATAAGGCCTTACTGATTTTCACAAATTTCATAGATGTTGAAGGCAAAAAATAATGCTTGACGTTTCATAAAGGTAGAATTTAACAATAAAGTGAAATATTAGCCCAATAATGGGATCCTCTAATGGGTGCTACACTAAAATGCCCGTCTAATTAAGTTTACCAAAAGAAAAAAGTAAAAAAGAAATCACATGGCGTGACTAGGAAACATAGCTTGTCAGTATGTAGAACAAAATAACAACAGCTGTAAGATCAAATGGCTTTGAGAGTGTGATTCATTCTTTTGTGTCGGACTGTGAGAGATAATACTTACAGCAGTGAGCACTTATCAAAAAATAAGGCTGGATTTTAATTTTTCTATGTTGGAAGCATTAGTCAAGCATCTATACTGTGTTTGGAGACTGCCAGGATAGGAGCAAGATTTCAGATAGACATTGCATATATAAATATAATTCCATAATTCATCTTCAATTTAGCAATATTCCTCATATTATCAACTCTTTGATGTACAAGTCTTTAATTTTCTGTTATTGCACTGAATTTTGGCAAATGATTAAGGACATTTCCAGTGAATCCTCATGTGTTGTTCTCTTATCTCACAAGGGCTGAGTGTTCACTTGTGTCAGAAGGACAGGAGATGCTCAGGAAGTTGCAGACATAGCCAGAGAAACAGTATTGCACATCTTTCATTGGCCTTTAAGATTGCTTTGCTTATAGCTGAGTCCTCCAAACCTGTCAGCTCTAAGTATCTCCCTGTTGAGGGACCCCTGGGTACTTCCTGCCAGGAGCATGTTGATATATTAGAAAAGGCTTGTGCAAGAGTCACTAGTGATTGATGACAACGTGGAAAAAGATGCTGGAGGGGCTGTGGAGAGATAGGCACACTAGCACACTGTTGGTGGAGCTGCAGACTGGTACAGCCCCTCTGGAAAGCAGTGTGGAGAATCCTCAAAAAACTAGGGATGAGCCCACCATATGATCCTGCTCTTCCTCTCCTGGGTATTTTTACAAGGGATTTAGAATCAGCACATTACAGTGGCACAGCAATATCTATGTTCATAGCAGCTCAATTTACAATTGCTAGATTATGGAAACAACCCAGATGTCCCTTACTGGATGAATGGACCCAAAAACTCTGGTACATTTACACTATGGAATTTTATACAGCAATTAGAAACAATGATATTGCAGCCTTTGAAGGTAAATGGATGGCTATGGAAGAAATTATGCTTAGTAAAATCAGCTTAACCCAGAGATCCAAGGGTCGAATGTCTCCACTCAACTGTGGAGGCTGGAGCTAGACCTTGGCCAGTGAGAAAGGTGGTGTACTATCATGTGTTAAATCCAGATAGGGTGTAATGTTATACAACCTAATACTTTTTTAGAGATATTGTGGGAAGGGGAAGGGAGGGATAAGAGTGGGTAATTGGGGGGGGCACTCTTGGGGTAAAGCTTATCTCCAGAATCTATATACATATGATATTATTTCGCTAAAAACTTGTATGGTTGTTCAAAAAATAAATTTCTCAATTTAAAAAAAAAAGAAGTAAAAGTTCACTATGAATGATCTGTAGAAATGAGAACTGTGAGAGGGGATAGAGAGCTCCGGGAGGGAAGATACTCAAGAATGAAGGGACCCGCTGATTTAGAAAAGGTGGAGGAAAACATACAAGAATGCAGTGACGCTGAGAAAAGAGTGGAAGTGCAGCCAGAGCTTCTCTTACCGAGAGCTTTCCCAGTGCAAAGAAGCGTGCGTCATTACTGGCATGTTGTTAACAGAGAATCCTATAACCACGAACTCTGCCTCCTCGAGAACGGCGTCCTGCACCGGGTGCATGGGGGCTCACAGATTGGTGCTTACCTCCTTTTGGGAGGCTCCCAGTACCCACGCCACTTTTTCTCAGCACCTGCTATTAAGAGCCCCACAGAGCCAAGGAAACCCTGAGGCTGCATTTTTTAATCAAATGACACAATGTATATAAAAATTTCATGTGCAATGTAATACAATATAAGTGTTAATGTTTTTTTTTTATAAACAAAGAGGGGACAGTGAGAAAAAAAGAGAGAAGCAATCTTTATATAGTTTTTCATGTGACTTTCATTCCTCGGACACTTCGCTGCGTGTGTGGTGCTGGGGTTTGAACTCGAGTACCTGTGCATGCCAGGCAAGCGCCGTAACTGCCAAGCCACCACTCCAGCCCCCAGCGTTAGTCATATTAAGCCAATTTCTGACCAAACCCTGGGCTTTCTTGCTGACTTCTACCCAAAGTCTCCCAAGTGCAACAGGGTGTCCACTCCCATGCAGGTGTTCCTGAGTGACGTTCCTCCTGGTGTCAGGGCCCACAGGCAGGTGGTCAGAGAAATGTGACAGACCCTGGGTTCTCTTCTAGCCCCAGACAGTGGGGGATATTTTACTTCCTTCCCATTAAGTGTATAGCTCTTGTTACTGTGGTGGTGCGGTAGTGTGGTTCTTTGAAACAGCTTCCTGGGCTGGAGCAGTGCCTCAGAGGTTACGGTGCTTGCCTGGCATGTGTGAGGACCCAGGTTCGAACCCCAGCACCACGTACACCACAAAGTGTTAGTGCAATGAAAGCCACGTGAAAAACTAAATAAATTGATTCTCTTTCTCTCACTCTCATTGTTCCCTTCTCTCTCTCTCTCTCTTTCAAAAATAAAAAGGAAAAGAAACAGCTTCTTATTTTTAGCACCATTAATAAAAGCTTCCTTCTCAAGTGTGGCAGCCGTCCCGCAGGATCTTATTTTGCAAGAAGATTTGTTTATGGCATGAGAAGTTGGTTGTAGTAAAATTTTTGGTTAATGTAGAGAACTAACTAGAACCTTTTTGTCTTCAGGTTCTAGTGGAAAAACCTTTTTAATGTTGCGCTTTGAGCACAATTGAATCTTGACATAGTGAGGATCTATAGGACTTCAGGGCACTTGTTCTGAACACCTGTGCACTTTGCAGGTATTTCTGGGTGAATGGGTGAAAGGGGATGTGCATTGGAACTCTGCTTTCTGAGTGATCTGTGGTAGAATGTGTGAGGTGGGATGGGACAGATAAGGAGGAAGGTGAAGCAGATAAGATGCGGAAGTGGCAGGGTGAGATCCACAATGCAAGAAGTCCATGGAGGAAGTATAGGGCGTAGGGGATCACTTAAGAGTTAAGATTAAATTTGTCTGCCTGTGACACAAAGTTGAAAATATGTAGGAATTAAACAAGGTAGAGTTTCATTTTCTCTCATGTACAATAAATCTGGAGATGAGGAATCCCGGGGCTTCTATGACATGGTATTAGGGACCTGCTATGCTTTGGATGAACGGTGTCCCTCAGAAGCTCAATGCGTGAGAGGTGAGATGATTGGGTTATGAGAGCCTTGACCCAATCAGTGAATTAATGCCCTGATAGGTGACTGTAGACTGGTTGGATGTGGCTGGAGGAGGTAGGACATCAGGGGTGTTGCTTTGGAGTTTATATCGTCCATCTGGTGAGTGGCATCTCTCTAACTCCTGGAGCCATGCCTTGAGCTACTTCTGTCATATGTCCTGCCTCACCTCAAGCCCCAAGGAATGGAGCCTGCCTTCTATGGACTAAGACCTCTGAAACCATAAGCTCCCACAAAAACTTTTCCTCCTAAAGTTGTTCTTATTAGGTCTTTTAGCCACAGCAGTGAAATAGCTGACTAAAACAGAACCCAAGCTCCCTCAATTATATTTTTCTTCCAGTGTTGCTTTACCACTTCTATTTCACGGTGTTAAAACAACTGCTTAGAATCTATTCATTATGTCAGCATTCCCAATCCATGGGAAAAAATGGGATCCAAAGAAGGGCTAATCCCTTTCTTTTAAAAGCAGCTTCCAAAACATGTACATTATAGTTCTGGGTAGATCTCCTGAGTCAGAACTTAATACACGTCCCACCTCTTTCTTCCACCTGTCTGTGTGCTTTTCTAGAATTTTGGGGTTGTAGCATTAAGATGGATGGAAGAATACACTCAGGAAAATAGTCCACAGTCTCTGCCATAAGGTTGGGAGACCAAGGGTGGCTATGTTCTTATGGAAATACCACCTATGTCACAGTAGGAGTGTCTGGATCCTCATGCTGATTTTGCCTGACTCCCCACATGACACTGGGCAGGTCACTTCACCTTTTAGACCTCAGTCCCATCATTTTTAAAGCATGGGCACGGAACCTCAAATGTACTATATCTCCTATCCTCCTGTAGGGACATTATTGAAACAAGACCAAAGTGAGTCATGAGCTTAGTTGTTTGGGGTTTTGTATACCAAGGATTTACTCTCATGCATGTGAATGCACTGTGGCCTAGGAAGAGAAAACTTACCCAGCAAATTGAAGCATTTAATAAACTGAATAAAATGGTGTGATGAATCAGAAGATTAGTCAGACCTGATATTTCATGGGGAATTAAATATCGGCAATGTCCAGTTCAGTGTCTTTTTTAATTTAGGACTCTTGGCTCTAGCTGAAATTAGAATTATAATTTATTATAATAAGATTAAATTGCACATTCAAGCTTGAAATTCTTCAAAGAGATAAAATTACAGAGAGAATTCCAGATAGGAGCATTGTTTATCTCAATTAAAATTGTATTTACCAAGAGCCAGGAACTGTATTATGAACAAAGAGCCAGTTCCTAGGCTAGTGTGAGGTCACATACAAGCACACAAAATCACATTAAGGTGTGATCCACATGGTGACTGATGAGAATGCATGTTGAGGAGGAGAACTGGAGCACAGAGCAAGCTGATGAGCTCAGATGCAGGGCGCTGTGTTTGCCGTGTGGGTGGGCCAGCTATGTGAAAATGTGCAGCAGGCGAGTGGATACACAGGCAGAGAACCGGAAGGTCAAGTTTGGGGTAAAAATGTAGACTAAGAAACCATCAGTGTGTAAGGATGGAAAAAATCATGGGAATGTGTGAGCCCACCCAGGAGGAGGACCTCAACTGATGAGTTGGGATGACTGAGAACCATAGGGGAAGGAATCTGAGAGGAACTTAAAGGTAGAAGGAAACTTAGGGGATGAATGCTTCCTGGAAGTTGAGATGTCCTTTCACAGGGACGCAGCATGTGTGTGTATGGTTGCTGTTGTTTTCCAGCTCTGATGCCTAGAATCTAGTGCCATGGCCATGGTGACCCTTAGCAATAGGCAAGGGATAGAAAGTGTCCATCACAATTCAGGAGTGAAGGACTGAAGGTATGGATGTGGGAGTAGAAGCTGTATTGCAGTAGGTGGGAAATGAAAGGGCCGGGGTGGGGGGGGGGGCACGTCCAGTATACCATTCCGGATCAAGAAGGGCAGGTGAGGATTTAAGGATTATACATACAGTAGCACATTAGGACATGTGGCCCTGCTGAGTTATTGGAACCTGAGGGGAAAGGAGAGAAAAGAGCTGTTTGGACGCAGAACCGTGATGATTGGTACCCATTAGAGAACTCCTTGGACAGCTCACAATGACACTGGTCAAAGCAGAGCCAGCCTGGCGGGTACGCAACCTGTGCAGGTGCACAGGAACATGTGTGCAGAGGCGCTCCCTGTGTGCCTTAATGTTCCACTGTCACCATCGTAAAATTTCCTACCATTTTTCAACAGGACATTTACATTGTCACTCTGCACTGGGCCTGAAAGTTATGGAGTAGTCCTGTGTAAAAATAAGTAAATCACTGATTCACATTTTTTGAGTGGCCATATGTTCCAGGTACCATTCTAGGCATTTCATTCTTATATCTGGGACTTCTTATTGTACTGGCTACAAAATAATTGCACCTGTGTGCATTTTTTATTATAAAAGTTTTCTTTGATAAGTTATTTATTTTTCTTTCTTGATATTCTGTTGAATGATCAATATCTCTACAGCCTCAATCTTTACTTTTGGGAGTCAGTCATTCTACTGTCAGGGCTTGTTTATGTTTGCAAATACAGATTATGAAAGGTTGCTTATTTTTTGGCAAGTTCAAGTCCCAGGGTAGATGAGTAGTGAAGACAAAAGTACTGATCAGCTTGAATTCTCAAGTCACTTTCTTTAGTTGTGAAGCTACTTTTGTTTTCTCTTTAGGTCTAAATAGTAATGGTTTTAAGGAAATGAAGTAATATCCAGAAGTCTACATGATACTAAATATTTAAAAATTGGTTACCCGTCATATTTTAATCTATGTATTTAATAATAAAGATTAAGTTGTTGGGTCATTTGCCTGAGCAACTATAATTTTATATGTGAGTGTGAAGTCTTAGTAATTTAAGATATTGGAGCCTTTACTGCTCTATTGAAGTCTTTCATTTTCTTAGGGAAAAAAACGTAGTTCAGAATGAACAATTAGGATGGAAAGCGCCTATTGATTCTCTCTCAGAGAAGGTTAAGATGATGAACGATGAATTATTTGAACCCTTGTAAGAGGATTAGCAATGGGTCATCACCACTAGTCAAGGAAATTCTATTGCTTTTCTCACTTTCATCGAATGATTGTATTTTTGTTTTTGGAAAACAACTTCCCTTTATGTATTTCCTGAAATTAAAATTATAAAAACATATCTTTGATATGTGTTAACCTGGAGATAGCCTCGTAGAACTAAATTCGGTTCGAATGGACTTGTTTTTCTCTCTGTTCTCTAGTTATTTAGAAGTTTTTTTTTTCTTGTCCTAAGCAGGAATACAGACTTCTGCACACCCACAGAAGGCTTATCATAAGTCGTGATGTTGCCCTTACAAAGCAGTCTGATTTCATCTAACTTTATATTAATTAGGAAAAAAGAACTACAAGTTAACAGTTGTTTTGCTCTATTTTCCCCTTAAATCAGCTTTTCTTTGCCTTATTGGGAAATATGCTTCATTTATCCCAGATGTTTCCACACTACCTAGAAATACAATGATATGCCTATACCATTCGTTTTGCATAATGTGACAGATTGCATGTTTGAGTGCACTCTTAATGTATTCTGTTTACCTCTGAGATGATCAAGAAACCAATTTACTGACAACAAAAGGAGGAGGGTCCCATTGCAGTTTGTACATTTCTATTTACTGTTTTACCCTTGAGAAATCCTTCACACTGTTTGAAACTCCACATTTAAAAAAAAAAAAAGAGTGAGCTTTTGGAACTAGAGTAGCTTGCATGCCCTATTCATTAGTGTTTGCCATGCTTGTTCATATTGAATTAGGGAATTTGAAAGTATTTTATGCCATGGAAACAGGGTTGGGTTTGGATCCTAAAAACAAATGATATACACGTAAAAAGATTAGCCAAACTGCGTTCTGCTTTGCATTCTAAAATTACCCTCAATTTGTCTAATAAATATATTGCTCTCCAATGATTAGTGACTTTAATTTGGCTCACAGCATAAGCTACAGTTTTCTCCTAACACAAACATAGTCTACAGACATGCACACAAGAATTTTTCCTCCACATTGTAATATAAAACTTGGATGGAATAAATGGAAGGACTGGGTTCCTTTGTCCCAGTAGGGCTAATAATAATTATTTTTATTTTTTATTATTATTTTTCTTTCTTTTTTGTTTTGCTATCCTGAAGACTAAGCCCAGAGCCTTGAACAAATAGTAATTAATTACAGCTTATATTTCATGAAAATTAAATTCTCAAAGATTTACATTTTGTAAGGATTAACTCTTTGCAGAGTAAATATAAAATGTCTGTGCCTATCCAGCATTTTCCAGTTCTTAAATTGAAGTAGCTTATTATTCCTTTGCTGACAATCATATAGCTTTTCCATGCCTCAATTATATTTTCAACCAATAACATATTCATAAATCAAATGAATAGCTTAAGTGAAATATTTGTCTTTTGTATAGCCAAGATCTGAAAATCATATTTTGAGGCCCTTAATGTATCATTGTTTATTTATTTCTGTTTTTAGAAAATTTGTATTATGTTATAAGTTGAGATTAATTTAAAACAAAAATCAATGTGGACATCCAACGTTATTTGTACATTATAAACATAAAGTTTATATCTTTTCTTTGAATAATGAAAGTCATATAAGAATATCCCTTTTACTTTAGGAATGCAAAGACTAATGGACAGTGAAACATAAATATTTATGGCTGATTATAAAGAAAAGGGGTTTGATTCCACTTACCCCCAGGGGACGTGGATTTGCTGTTCCTCCCTTCATAATTACAGTCAGTTCCACTGGGAACATTCATAGACTGAAATAGAGAAGAAAACAGCAATACTCCATTGCAATAGCACTTAGGCAATGTATGTTCCCCATTTGATATGTGGGCTGAAAAATAAACAGCTTCAGATGGTAACAAAGGAAGCAGGCTGTGTAGGTTTCTGCCATTGCTGCTTTGTGTAGCCCGTCCATGACTTCAGGAAGCGCTATGGCAGTAGAGGGCTACGCTATGTTGAGTGTGTTATATTCCTGGGTATAAGAAACTCACTAATGAGTGCCTCTGAGCAAAGCAATAGTGTTGCAAACAGAAATAGATCTGTGGCCTTACGTACAGCTGCCAATACGTGCTGTCTAGAAACACAAATCTCCATTACTCAGTATCTCAGTAACACACTTCATTTATTTCTTGAACATACAGCAGAGGTTTCCTTGTGTCATGTTGTGGCTGCTGAACTTTTACTTAAATATCATACCATTTTTTAAAATCATAACTTATCAAAACATAAAAGTATAATTGTAAGAGAGACAGATTGGTCTTGTGGGTGAGCTAAACAGCCACATGTATGTATGTATATGTGCATTTTACTGGTTCTTTTTAGTTATACATAACATTAGGATTCATTTTGACATAATTATAAAATCATAGACTATAATTTGCTCTAATTCAGTCTCTAGTACCTCTCCTTCCCTCCTCTTGTTTTCCCTTCCCCCTATTCTACTAATCTTTCTGCTATTTACTTATATTTTTTAATAAGTGCTTTGTGGATATGCATAATGGTGAGATTCACTGTGGTATGTTCATATCTGTACGTAAGAAAGTTAAGTCAGATTCATTCCACTTTTCTTCTCTTATTCCCTACCTCTTCCCTCACCTCTAATTTCCTTCTTCTACTCCAAAGTTCTTTCTTCTATTTTGATGGAATTCACCCCTTTTTCTTTTCTGCTTTTTTTTCTTTGTTTCTTATTTTTTTTTATTTTTTTTTAATTTTTTATTTTGAGCAACCTTACAAGATTTTAACAAAAAATATAAAATGTGTATAAAATATGCATATATTCTGGATATTGCAATTATCCCCAGGAGTGCCCCCC
>PVKS010012271.1:0-54279 GCA_004027875.1 Aplodontia rufa
CGCTCGCCGTCGGGCGAGGGCTCTGCCGCCGCCACGTCTCACGCCGCGCACTGCCCGCCCCATGCTGGTGCACACTTACTCCGCCATGGTGAGTAGTCTCGGGTCCCACGGCACCGGGCACTCTTGACCGGGGAATCGAGGAGCCTGAGTGCTGGATGTTCCAAACCTCCTGCCCCTGCGCCAACGAAATCTCGGAGGGAGGGGCAAGAAGGACTCCGCAAGCTTAGAGGGAGGTGGGTAGGAGACCACAGTCCCCAGTCCGAGGCTCCTGTGCCCGCGGGTCGTTTGGTGATAGACTGTGAGCCCTAGGAAGAGGATCGGACGGCAGCTCTATCCTCCCGAGCTAAGGAGGATCCTTTCCGGCTGGGGTCCTTTCAGCCAGCGGGTCGCCTAACGCGCCCTTTCCTTCCCCAGGAGCGCCCCGACGGGCTGGGCGCAGCGGCTGGCGGGGCCCGACTGTCGTCTCTGCCCCAGGCAGCCTATGGGCCGGCGCCACCGCTCTGCCACACGCCGGCCGCCGCGGCTGCCGCCGACTTCCAGCCGCCCTACTTCCCGCCTCCCTACCCGCAGCCGCCACTGCCCTACGGCCAGGCGCCCGACGCAGCCGCCGCCTTTCCCCACCTGGCCGGGGACCCATACGGCGGCCTGACGCCCCTGGCGCAGCCGCAACCTCCGCAGGCTGCCTGGGCCGCGCCCCGCGCCGCCGCCCGCGCCCACGACGAGCAGCCTGGCTTGCTGGCGCCGCCCGCCCGCGCTCTGAGTCTCGACCCGCGCCGTGACTACGCCGCCGCAGTGCCCAGGCTCCTGCACAGCCTGGCAGACGGCGCGCACGGCCTAGCTGATGCGCCCCTGGGCCTTCCTGGGCTGGCGGCGCCGCCTGGCCTGCAGGATCTGCAGGTGAGACTGAGGGATCTGGGAAGGGTCCTGACCGGCTGCGGTGATTTAGGACCCTGGCTGCAGGCAAAAAGTGACAAATACAGGAACCTAACTTTTCTCCCAGTTCTCCCACCCGTGATTCTGAGGATGTGTCCCACGTCCTGGGTTAGACGCTGCCTGGCAGCCTGAGTCGGCGCCCGGTGCCTGCGCAACCCTGAGCAGGGAGGGATCAAATCTCTTCTCTAGCTTCCCATGTGCCATTGAGCCACTTTGGGCATCCATGCCCGTCTGCCGGGGCAGCCAGCGCCTTCAGCGAAGGGGAAGCGCAGTAGTTGCATGCCTAAAATACGGTGAGCAGGTGAGTACCGAGGACTCCAACTTGGCCGCATATGGTGTGAGCCTAGTCCCACAGGTCGCAGGCAGCGGTGGTGCACGTAGGGCTGAGTGGACAGGGATCGGGACAGCAGGGGCTTGGGAAGACGACTAGATTCACACTCGCCATCATCTCTACCCTCTCCTACTTGCAGACCATGGATGAGCCGGGAATGAGCCTTCTGGACCAGTCCGTGATCAAGAAAGGTAAGGAATGGCGAGCAAGTGCCAGGGCAGAGTCAGGCGAGATGGTGCAGGCCCGGGAAGCACAGACGCGTTTACTCCACCATTGCTAGTGCCTCCTGTGCGTCGCCAGTTGCCACAAAACCATTAAAGGTTCAGCGGAGGCTGGAGGCCTGGCCATATGTTGGACAGCAGTGCAGGGTGGGTGACTTTGCCCTGAAGCCTATCGCCTGCGGTGGCCTAAGTTGGGACCACTCACTTGGCTACGATCCTGGGCCTGGCCTTCCCTCTCTGAGGGGAGGGAGCTCTTGTGGATCTGGAGTTAATTTGCAGAACGAGTTAAACCACTTCCCAGTTTCCTAAGAAATGGGAATGGGAGTGTTGTTCCCACGGATTTTTGTAAATGATTTCCACTTTTCAGAGCGTTAACATTTTGGATCCTAGCAGTGGTTTTCCTATCCTGCCTTTCCTGAAGAGCCCTGGGATCCTTTTATTTTCCCCACAAGGGAATTTTCTTTCAATCGGAGCTTCCTGCTTGATTTAGAATTAGTGGAGCTGAATATAGATGTATTAGGCTATATGCATGTGGATCAGGGCCTGCCTACTCCTGGATGTCCCTGTCTCTCTGAGAGTTCAAGGTCCTGTGCATGTCTATATGTTCATTTCGTTGATATTTCTTGGTGTGTGTTTGTTGCTGTGAGTGTATTTGTAATTTGAAATGTACTTTGGGGTACATTTCTCCTCTTGGGGTTCTCAATGTGTGTGTGTGTGTGTGTGTGAGTCTTTTGTCCTTTGATATCTGATGATTTCTACACTTATGAAAGTCCCTCCCTGTGTACTTTCCTGGGTACTTGTGTGTCTTTTTGCATTAGTAAAACCAAGGATAGGAGACACACCCTTGAGTGGATTTTCAGGACCAAGGACCAAGTTCTGGCTGTGCCAGGGAAAGGTGAGAGACAGACAGAGGTAGAAGAGATACAGGCTCAATGTGGCCCAGACTGTGAACAAACACCATAAATTTGGGGTAGATCACCAAAGGAATTCTGAGACACAGAAGAACCCGCAGTGCTGGAGCAGGTTCTGCTGCTAGACTCGGCTGGAGTTACTTTTCAACAAATGAATTAAAGCCCAGGTTCTGTTTGCCCCTGGAAGGTTCTCAGGGGAAGCCCCCACCTACCTAGGAATGGGGATGGAAGATGGAGCTGGACTATCAAGAACTAGGGTTGAGTTGGAGGCAGGAGTACAGGAGGATGAGGGGACAGGCCTCTCAGAGCTTGGGGAGGGGAAGCTCCAGGAATTGGATTGTCACCAGTAGATGAAGGTGTGGGGAGACTCTCAGAACCATACTGTCACCCACCCAGCTTGGCTATCAGGGTTCTGTTGGCCTAGTGGACAGCTCCTTTCTTGACCCTGATGGAAGGGAGACCTAGGTCCACCATCTCCAAGTGTCTGCTGTTAGGCTTGATCCACTGTTCCGTGGAGATGGGACCATCCTTTCATGTCTCCAGTTCCTGGCTCCAGCCCAAGTCCAAGCACTAGGGAGATCAAGAACCTATATTTTTGGGAAGGGATTTAGGGACCTCTATCCTATGGAAGGGTAAAAGAATCTGCTGTTGCTCTTAAACCAGAATCCTGGCCAGGAAGGACTGGAATCCACCCAGAGTTGGTTTCTTTCAAAGGACATCAGCTTCCAACACTCTTGAATCTTAGGTGGGCAAAGAAATCCCCAAAGGCAGTCCGGAGGACACGCTAAGTGTGGCTTGGACTGTCCTGGACGCTGCACTCCCGCTTCCTGCGGCGGGTGTGGACGCTGGAGCCTGCAGGAGGCACGGATGCAGTGCCAGAAGGTGGCCCAGTGGAGGGAGGGGGATCGCCGGCGACCTAAGCCGGGAACCTCGAATCACAGCTTGAGGTCCTTCAGCAAAGCGGGAAGGGGCCAGAGCCCCTGGCTCCCTGGGGAAGAAAGCGCCTAGATCCCGCGCCGCGAGTTTAGCAATTCACTGCCAGGCCCGCATTTGGGGAGCAGAGAAGGTCAATGCCTGCGCTTTCGGGGTCTCTGCAAACGCCAAGGCACAGCTGGCTCCCGCGGTCCTCATCTAGAGGAGCCGCTGTGTTGAGGCAGGCAGCCCAGCTCCAGCCCTGCTTCCTGGAGCCTCGATGCGCCGGGCGCTGCAAGCAGTCTGCACCGGTCCTCTGCGCTCACGGCCGGCCAGGGCCTCCTGGCCAGCCCGCGGGTCGCCATCCGGGCGGTGGGTTAGCGCCTTTCCTCTTCTTCGGGCCCTTTAGACAGCACTGGGAATCCATGTCGTTTCCCGGGGAGCTCCAGTGGCCACCGGTTGCGATGAGGGACTCCACTCCGCCCGGGCCCCGAATTACAGAAAGTCGTTTTTGGCCAGCTGAAGCGTCCCACTCTTTCAGGTCCTCCAACCTTGGCGGGAGGGGTGCCTGCGTTGCAAGTGGTTAGGGTACTGCCAATGAGACCGAGGCTTCCCCAGCCAGCTGCAGAAATGGCCTAAGCTGCCACCTCGCCAGGGCCGCCCAGGAGCCTGGAAGCCCTCGGGCCCCAGCCCTGGATTGTGCAATCTTCCCTGACTCCAGGCCCTTGCCTTGGGGGGAGCGCTGGCGACGCCCGGCCCTACCACTCACTTCAGCTCGGTCCTCTGCAGCCACCGCAGGGGCCCGCGGGTGGAAAACCCGACTGAGGCCTAACGCAGGGGAAAGTGGGGACCCCTCCATTTTCCGCCCACATTTGTCACCTCCAGTTTTCACAACCTGTCCCGGAGAAGCAGAAAGCAGGCAGGACTGTTAGGGAAGAGAGAGCTGCGGAGGAATAGTTTCCAGCCGAGAAGGGCAGGGTGGAGTGGCTGGGGGTGTCTGGGATGAGGAGCTCAGAGCCGCAAGCGCCTGAGGTTGGAGGCTTCCTAGAGGGGAGATGTTTTAGCCAGGCGTTGAATGGGTGAAGAGTGCATCAGGAGAGGGCTATGGAAAGGGCTGTGTACTTTGACCCACTGGGTAAAGCATGTGCAAATGCCCTTCCTTTGGGAAATCCAGATAGGATGAAGATTCAAAGTTTATGTGGGTTTCATGTTACACAGTCACAGCTGGAGGGGTGTGGTTTGGGGCTGAGAATTGGGTTACAACCCTCCTTCAGGGGTGGTTACCCTACTGGAACAGGAGAACTGCTCTGGGTCCAATCTCATGGGTCTCCAAGGCAGTGGCCATGTCAACAGTCACCCTCTCCTCTGCCTTCTTGGGCTTTTGGAAGGTCCAGAAAGGTGAGGAGGGCCTGGGCTTCCAAATGGATCTCCAAGCAGTCCAGGACTAGGGAGAGAGGTGAGTGAGGTACTAACTCACCTCATGACTCAAATAATAACTAATGCAACATTTTTTTACATGCAAAAATCCACTACGAACACAATATCAAATTTTTGCATAAAGAGGGACTGTAACCCTGCACTTCCAGAACCTTTCCTCACTCGCCTCCCTGGCTGCTGGCTGCTCTAGAAAACAGTCAAAGAACTATGTGGGTGCAGATGATTTGGACTTAACCTGAGGACAGTGGGAGCCATGGAAGAGTGTTAAAGCAGGTAGTGAAAGGATAAGGGTATGTTTAAAGAAATCTGGGGGTTGGAGCGCTTGCCTGGCATTCGTGAAGACCTGGGTTCCAACCCCAGCACCACATGCACATTGGAGTGTCAGAGTAATGAAGGCCAGATGAAAAACTAAATGAAATTGATTCTCTTTCTCTCTCTTTCAATGTCTTCCTCTCTCTCTTAAGAAAAGAAACCCTAGGGCAGATGATGAGAAGGAAACAACCCCAGGGCACACTGGGGGAGATGAGACTCAAGAGGGCTGCAGGGGAGGGTCACTGCCCCTCCTGTTTGCTTCCTCCTGCTGCATCCACCCCCTCCAGGCTTTGGACCCTAGGGACCCTAAGTGTGGGCTAAGGAAGCACAAGGAAAGCATCAGGAGCCCCTGGTGGTGTGGTTAAAATTGCTCCCCACAGATGGGAGGAGGGAGGTAGAAGGGTGCAGGAGGGGGTTGCTGAACAAATTGTATTGCTGATTTGTGTGCATCTAGGAATATATGGTAACTGATCCCATCATTATGTAAAGCTATAATGCACTAATAAAAAATAAATTTAAAAAATGCTGCCCACATCTGAATGAGAGTCCCTGGCAGAATGGCCCTAGGACTTGCTTTTTTTTTTTTTTTAAAGAGAGGAAAAGTGAATGAGAGAGAGAGAATCAATTTTTATTATTTAGTTTTTCATGCAGCTTATGCTGGTTGGAGATCTCGTTGTGTACTTGGTGCTGGGGTTTGAACTCCCGAACTCAACAGGCATGCGCACTGAGCCACCACTGTAGCCCCGGAACTTGCGTTTTTAACTGATTTATTGAGGAAACAATTGCATATTAAAATTCATTTATTGCAAGAATATGATTTGATGACTTTTAGTAAAATGTATAGAGTTGCATAACTATTATCATAATCCATTTTGATACATTTCTGTCGCCCCTCAAAATTCCTTCATTCCCATTTGTAGTAAATCCTCATCCTCCTCCCAAGCCTTAGGCAACCACTGATCTGCTCTCTGACTGTGAATTTGCATATTCTGGACTTGTTGTATAAATAGAATAGATTATTTTCAGACTTTTCCAATTCTAGTTTTTCTAACTTAGCATAATGTTTTTGAGGCTCACTTTTGTAATATGTATCAATAATTTTTTCCTTTTTATTGCCAAGTAGTATTCCACTGTATGTATATAATACTTTTTTTAGGGGATTACTGGGGATTTAACCCAGAAACACTTTACCACTGAACTGCAATCCCAGTCCTTTTTATTTTTGAGACAGGATCTCACTAATTTGTGTTGGACATCATTGTGTTGCTGAGGCTAGCCTTGAATTTGCGATCCTCCTGACTCAGCCTCCCAAGTCACTGGGATTATAGACATGCACCACTGTGCCAAGCAACACACATTTTATTTAACTGTTGGTCCCTTGATGGACACCTAGGTTGTTTCCACTTTTTTGGCAATTATGAATAATGTTGTTGCGGACATTCACAAACTTGCTTTGGGTAGACATATGTGTTCATTGCTCTTGGGGAAATTTTTAGGAATGGAATCACTAATATGTGGTAAATCTATGTTTAATTTTTTTAAAGAGAGAGACAGAGAAAAAGAGAGTCAATTTTATTTATTTTTTAATTTGGTTTTTGTTTTAGTTATATATGTGGTGCTGGGGTTTGAACCAGGGTCCTCGTGCATGCCAGGCAAGTGCTCTACCACTGAACCACCTCTCCAGGCCCTCTATGTTTAATTATTAAGAAACTATCGGGGGTTGGGGATTTAGCTCAGTGGCAGAGCGCTTGCCTAGCACATGCAAGGCCCCTAGTTCGATCCTCAGCCCTGGAAAAAAAAAAAAAGAAACTATCAAGCTGTTTTCTCTTTAATTTTGTTTCATTTTATCAATCTATTTAATTATTTGACACTAGGAACTGAACACAGAGCTGCTTTGCCACTGAATTACATCCTCAGCCACCTCCCCCCCCTTTTTTTTTTAAAGAGAGAGAGAGAGAATCAATTTTATTTAGTTTTTCACATGGCCTTTGTTGCTCCCAGACTCTGTCGTTGTGTACATGGTGTTGGGGTTTGAACTCGAGTACTTGTGCATGCCAGGCAAGCACATAACCTCTGAGCCACTGCTCCAGCCCATCCTCAGCCCTTTTAATGTTAGTTGCTTAGGGCCTCACTAATTTGCTGATGCTTGAATTTTCCATCCTCCTGCTTCAGCCTCCTGAAGCTGGGATTGCAACTGTGCGCCACCATACCAGGCCCAAGCTGTTTTCCTGCGTGGCTTTACTAAGCTTTTACTTTCTTATCAACAGTGAGAGGGTTCTGGTTTCTCCACACACCCATGCTTGATGGTGTCAGTCTTTTGTTGTAATCATCTGGGGGCTGGAGCAGTGGCTTGCCGGTTCTGGCACTTGCCTGGCAAGCACAAGGTCGCAAGTTCGAACCCCAGCACCACATACACAACCAAGTGTCGGACCCTGGGGACCCTAAGTGTGAGCTAAGGAAGCACAAGGAGAGTATCAGGACCCCCTGGTGGTGCTGGTTAAAAATGCTCCCCACATCTGAATGAAAAAACTAAGTAAAAAATGGATTCTCTCTCACTCTGTCCCTCTTTCTCTTAAAAAGAAAAAATTAGTAGTATCTCAGTATAGTATTAATTTCTTTCTGTCTCTGTGTGTGTGTATGTGTGCATGCATGTGTGTGTGTGTGTGCGTGCACATGTGTGATACTAAGAACTGAACCCAGGGGCCCTCTACCACTGAGTTATGTTCCATTCCTTTTTATTTTTATTTTTATTTTTATTTTCAGACAGGGTATTAGTAAATTGCAGAGGCTGGCCTCCAACTTGCAATCCTCCTGCTTAGCCTCCTGGGTAAATGGGGTTATAGGCCTGTGCCTCCATACCAAATTTGCGCTTCTTTAGTGACTGGTGATTTTGAGCACTTTTTCTTGTGTTTATCAGTCATTCATCGATCATCTTTAGTGAACTGTCTTCACATATTTGTCTGTTTTCTAATAAGGTTGTGATGAAGTTGTAAGAGTTGTTTTTTTTTTCCAGGGCTGAGGACCGAACTTGCCTTGCGCGTGCTAGGCAAGCGCTCTGCCATTGAGCTAAATCCCAACCCCGTAAGAGTTTTTTTTAACATGCTCTGGACACACATCCTTTATTGGATACATCATTTGTGAACATTTTCTTCCAGCCTGGTAGCTTATCTTTTGATTTTTTTAATAGCATCCCTTGGGGTACAAAAGTTTTGGATTTTGACGAAGTCCGATTCATAATTATTTTCTTTGTGTTTGTGCTTTTGGTGTTGTAACTAGGAACTCTTTTCCCATCCCAAGGTCATGAAGATTTTTCTCCTGGAAGCAATTGCAATTTTAACAAGCTTTCTGAAAGTCTGTTACACACCCCCAGATTCAGTAACCAGACTGTATCTACCACCTGTGAATAGTGTGACTTGGTATGTGTGTTGAATAACGGAGTTCTATGACAGCTCTGGGCCTTACAAGTGTGTGACTGGCTTCTGCCTCTGTGACCAGGCAGACCATTTTAGCTTCTGGAGTCACCGTGGTGGGAGCTGTTCTGCGGGTGTGGGAGATAAACACCAGTGTCTCTGCTTTGCTGTCTGGGCTAGTTTAATTCCCACCTGCATGATGGCCCCCTCCCCCACACACCCAGTTCCCTAACCTTGAACTCCATCCTTCCGGCCATTTCTGAGGAAAGAGGCTCTAAAGAAAAAGGGACAGGTGGGAGAAGCAGCCAGGTCTATTATTCATAGACACAGACACATGTCCCCTGTCACGTCATGCACCTACACTTGGCCGCATGTGGTTTGCATAAATTGACCATCCACAGAAGGCACTTGCACATGTCCATGTGCATGTGGCCACACTCAAGGAGAGCAGAGACTGTGTCGGAACAGAAACGTGGCTGAGTGTGCCCATCTCCCTCACTGATCTATGACAAAGATATAGTTTTGCGTGTGGGCGCTTTTGTGACATACATCCATATTTGCAATTCACAGACAGCTTCACGCAGCCTTGATTTCTCTCCCCTCTCACAGGCCTGGTCTTAGGGGACCCCAAGTTTTATTAGCAGCTGGATGGAAGAGAGGAAAGTTTCTAGTTCCTCTGATCCCTCACTTTGACTAGGAGTGATGGGAGAGAGGACAATCACTTTGTCCTTCTTGTTATTTCTTCTTCTTCTTCTTCTTTTGAGTTTCTCACATGGCTTTTGTTGTTCTAACACTCAGTTGTGTATGTGGGTGCTGGGGTTTGAACCCATGTACGCACGCATGCCGGGCAATCGCTGCAACCACTGAGCTACCACTCCAGCCCCGCTTCTTGTTATTTCTAATTGATCAATTTTTAGTTTTATTTTTTTAAGTCAACCTTGAAGTATAAAATACGTATAGTACAGTTCACCCTTTCTTTTTGTAAGATAGAGGGAAATGGAGAGAGAAAGACAGAATCAACTTCGTTTATATTTCCATCTGGCCTTCATTTCTCCAACACTTAGTTTTGTATGTGGTGCTGGGGTTTGAACCTGGGACCTCGGGCATGCCAGACAAGCACTCCAACCGCTGAGCCACTGCCCCAGCCCCAATTTGCCCTTTCTAAATGTCCACTTCTGTGAGTTTTGACAAATGTATACATCTAGTCATGGAACCTCTAAAACAATCAAGCTATGGAATAGCTCTATTGCCCCAAGTTCCCTCAAGACAGAGAGACACAGGTGAAGAGAGCCCTGGGGGTGGGTGCTCTCCTGCACAGGTGAGCAGGTCTGGGACATGCAGGTGATGTGGGATGCATATCCAGTGTTAGGGTGTCTGTTGCACAGCCTGTCTTGATTTAAAATTTTGATATTTTGCTCAACACAGGTATTTTTTTCTTTTTCTTTCTTTTTTTTCAAAGAGAGAGGGAGAGAAAAAAATTAAATTTCATTTAGTTTATCATGTGTCGTTCGTTGCTCTGACACTTTGTTGTATAATGTGGTGCTGGGGTTTGAACCTGAGTCCTTGTGTCCCGTAACCACTGAGCCTCCACCACTCCAGCCCCATTCCCAGTCCTTTATGTATTTATTGAGACAGGGTCTTGCTAAGTTGCCTAAGGCCTCACTGCATCGCCGTACTTGGCTTTGAACTTGTGATCCACCTGTCAACCTCCTGAGTCACTGGGGTTACAGGCATATGCCATCACGCCCAGTTCTTTGGTGGCTTCTTCTTCTTTTTTTTAAAGAGAGAGAGAGAAAATATGAGTTTTATTTAGTTTTTCATGTGGCTTTTGTTGCTCCTTGCTCCTACACTTTGTTTTGTATGTGGTGCTAGGGTTTGAACCTGCATCCTTGTGCATGGCAGGCAAGCACCTTAACTGCTGAGCCCCCACTCAAAGCCCCTTTTGGGGGCTTTTTAAGCGTTGTACCAAAGGCATTTGCCTCACTCACCATTCCCTAGTTCTGGCCCAGCCCTGGGTCCCTGAATGGGGACCAGGAAGGAAGGCCAGGCTTATTATCACTTGCTAACTAAGGTTGAGGCCCCTCTTACTGGTCACAGCTGTCATCTGAGCTGGGGCCACCACCCTTTTTCCTACTTCAGGTTCCAAGGGCCTGCTTCACTCACTTACTCTGCACACCCTGAGGGTCCCCAGCCAACACTCTGTGCCAAGATCCTACCCAGTTGGTGGGGAGGACAGCTGTGGAAACAGACAAACATGGTTCAGAATTGTAAGGACAGTAACACAGTGGGTGGAAGAGGAGCTTGGGAAGGGGGAGTCTTGCTCAGTAGAATATAAGGTCTAGCTGGGCAAGGGTGCAATGGAGCACACCTGAAATCCCAGCAGCTTGGGAGGCTGAGGCAGGAGGATCACAAGTTCAAAGCCAGCCTTGCAACTTAGCAATACCTGTCTCAAAATAAAAAAGGGCTGATACAATCCCTGGTGCAAAAGAAAAAAGGAAGATCTATGCCCTGTGTGGCACTCAGCTCAGGGTGGGCTGCAGGCGAGGTGGCTTCCGCAGTCTGCAGTCTCCTCCAGTTCACATCTCACTTATGTTACCTGTTGTGCACCCCTGTTTTCAAGTTAAGGCTGTGCCATCCCACCAAGGTGACCACTAGCTGGCTGTAGCTATTGAGCACTCAAAATGTGACTGCTCTGAACTGAAGTGGGCTATAGAGTGTGAAATACACACTGAATTTTGAAGACCAAGTACAAAAAAAGAATGCAAAATATTTCATTAATTATTTGCAAAATGTCGATCATATGTTGAAATGATTATATTTTTGATACACTGGGATAAATGTTAATTACATCATATTCAAAATTAATCTCACATGTTCTTGCTTTTCAAAAATGTGGCTACTAGAAAGTTTGCATATGTGGCTCATATTTTATTTGAACGGGTCAATGTGGGTCTAGAGGCTAAAGGACAAATGGGGACCTGGCAAGAACAGTAGACAGGAGCTAGAACACCAAGGAGGGTGAAGCAGGCCGTTGTAGCGTGAGCTTCGGAGTCAGTGGTCAGAGTAAGTTCTTCTCCTTACTTGCTGTGCCATTTTAACCTCTGAACTTTCCGTTTGTTCTTTTGACATGGCATGTGGATAACGGCTCTACTAGGCAGGGCTGTTCGCATACAGCACATGGTATACAGTTGACACTCACTGACAACCGGTGACATCATTCTGCCCAGTTGTGGATTTGGGGTTTGATCCTCAGAGAACTGACCAGGCACTAATGGGTTTAAGGCTGTGAAGTGATTGATGCATGTTTTGGAAAGAGCAGGGCCTGCGAGGACATTCAGGCAGGAAGTGAGAAAAGTGTCTCTGTGTGTGCACAAAAGGCGCGACATCCCAGGCAAGTTAAGATACAAAACAAACATTGTAGGACATGGTGTGGGTAGGTGCAGTGGGCCAGACGAGTGCAGAGGGTGTCACAGAGGTTTCTTGGTGGGCGGCTTCGAGGAACATGGGGATGATCATCCAGAGAGGGATGAGGCTGGGGCTCTGCCTGACTCGGAACTGGGTTAGCCTTGTTTACCTCTGTATTCCCAAGGCGTAGCATGCTTCCTGCCGCACAGGTGATCAAAGGCTAAGGGCACTGCCTTTGAAACCACAGTCTTGGGTTTGCTTTTTGGTTCTCAGTCTACCAGCTGTGTGATTTCAGGCACACTGACTTCACCTCTCTGGGCTTTAGTCTCCTTATCTGTAGACTGGGAGTAAGGATAATTCCCTTGTGGGTTGTTCTGAGGGCTCAGGGTTATCTCTGTGAACACGCAGCCTCGTGAGTGCTCAGTAATTGTTACCCCCAGACTCCCCATTTGATCCCCATCCCCAACACACACACAAGACCTCGTCCACTGAGGCTTTCGTTTCCTTGAGACAAAGGAGGCCAAAGGTTCCTCTGAAGAAGCAATGCCTCAATATTCTCCCTTCTCCCTGCGGTTAAGCGGGAAGATAGAGGTTAGATTATTGGGAGAACTTTCTTTCTTTTGTTAAAGAGAGAGGACAGTGAGAGAGAGAGAGAGAGAGAGAATCAGTTTTATTTAGTTTTTCATGTGGCCTTCATTGCTCTGACACTTCATTGTGTATGTCTTGCTGGGGTTCAAACCCGTATCCTTACGTGTACGGGGCAAGCACCATAACCTCTAAGCCGCTGCTGCAGCCCAGAACTTTCTTTTAGAGCCAAGTATATTTGAGTCTTAGAAAATTAACCCATTAAGTCCCAAGTTTTAAATCCTTCAAATATTTCAACAAAATCGACACAGGTATATTAAAATAGGCTGGGAGTCATGATTTAGAGCTTATACCTTATTATGTTAGCTAATATTAATTAGTATTATTATAATTATTAAATTACATATAATTATATTCTTATTTTAACATAATTATATTATACCATATAATTGTATTATATACTATATCATATTTTTAACTTTTTATAGGTCTTCCCTGTCTGGCACAATGGGACAAAATGGATTAACTTCTCTGATTCCCTTCCTGCCTTTCACAAAAAAATTAAGGCGAAATTGGGTGAGGGCACTATATTGGGTTTATTTCTTTTTTCATTTCCTAAAGCATCCAGAGAGGAAGGGGAACAGAGCTGGAGGCCTCACAGGGTCATAATCTCCTGGTCCCCAGTCTGAGGGAAGTCTCAAGTTCTCAGCCCCCTCATTTATCTCAGGAAGTAGTAGGGTGGATTATTAAGTAGGAAGCTGGTGTTGAACACTCCCTGTGATTGCTCCAACAGGATGGCCCTGTTGGGATGATTCAGAAATCCTGTCACCATTTCCTCATCCAGCTCCTTCTCTGATGGCACCCACCAAAGTGCCAGCAATCTGCTGAAGCTGAGTTTTAAGAGGGAACCATGCCAGGCATGGTGGTGCACTCCTATAATCCCAGTGGCTTGGGAGGCTGAGGCAGGAGGACTGCAAGTTCAAAGTCAGCCTCAGCAATTTAGCAAGGCTTTAAGCAACTTACTGAGACCCTCTCTCAAAAAAGAGGGAACCAGGGACTGGAGCAGTGCCTCAGCAGTTACAGTGCTTGCCCGGCAAGCACAAGTACACAAGTTCAAACCCCACCACCACATACACAACGAAGTCTTGGAGCAACAAAAGCCACATGGAAAACTAAATAAAATATTCTCTCTTTCTCTTCCTCTCTCTTCCTCTCACTGTCCCTCTCTCTTAAAAAAAAACAAAAACAAAAACAAAAAGGAACCATACTGGCTCCATGAAGGGACATGGGTTCTCCTCTGAGTTCAGTGTCCACACCTGTTAGCTGCTTTAATGTGCCCGTTTTTCCCTTTGTAAAGCAGGGATACTGGAGTCTTTCTTTCTTTTGTTTTAGAGAGAGAGAATCAATTTTACTTAGTTTTTCATGTGGCTTTCATTGCTCCAACACTTCGTTGTGTACATGGTGCTAGGGTTCGAACCCACATCCTTGCACATGCCTTGCAAGCCCCATAACCACTGAGACTCCGCTCCAGCCTCCCCGCCCCCCATACTGGGATCTTTCAAGACTCAGGGTTGGTAAGTCAGGAACGTGCCTGCTCCACAGCTGGCTGGTGGTTGACCCGTAGCTGCTGGCTCAGTGCCCACCCCCACTCTCTTCCCTTGCTTCCACTCCACAGTCTCCATCCCCTCCAAAGCCAGCAGCCTTTCAGCCCTCGCTTTGGCCAAAGACAGCCTGGTTGGCGGCATCTCCAACCCCAGTGAGGTCTTCTGCTCCGTGCCTGGCCGGCTCTCACTGCTCAGCTCAACATCCAAGTACAAGGTGACCGTGGGGGAAGTACAGCGGCGACTCTCGCCTCCTGAGTGCCTCAACGCCTCCCTCCTCGGGGGCGTCCTCCGCAGGTAGGAAGGGGCCAGCCCACAACCCCTGTAGCCCACAATCCCTGGTGTCTTCAGATCTTCTGAGGACATCAGAAAACGGGCCAGCCTCACCCCTGGCCAAAACATCATCCCTGCCTCAGTCCCCCTGGGAGAGGAAGACCCAGGGACTCTAGCTTGCACATGAGCTGGGGGACAGGCCCAGGTTCCCAGCAGTTCCCCTGGGTCTTTGGGATTGTGGATGGGGGAAAGGGTAGAGAAAGAAGCCTATCCATAGAGAAGGGATGGAGGACCCATCCATGTTGGACAGGATGGAAGAGGCCAGGTCTGGGGAAGAGAGTGTCGTTTACACCTCCCTGGGGAAAGGAAACCCACCTATGCCTGTTCCCTGACAGCACAGCCCTGGCTCACGTATGCAATTGGGGACGAGGAGCATGGTAGTCCACAGTTTGTCTTCATAGCTGTGTCTTTCTCTATGCATGTCCTTGTGCCTGGGAAGGGTATTTCTGCTTCGGGGCTGTTTTGATGAGTCTGAGGATGGTGTGTGTTTGTGTGTGTTAGGGGATGGCTAGAAGTATGTTTCCATGAGTGTGAGCATCCTGTTACTAAGTGGGAATGTTGTGTGCATGTCCCCCGTGTGTGTGTGTGTGTGTGTGTGTGTGTGTAATTGCATATGCATATGCAGCTAGTTTTATGTTTGCATGCGCATACCTCTGTGTGGGCATCACCTTTGTAGAGGTGTCCCTATTCCTGGACTCTGAGCATCCTGGAGGGACTAAGTGTCTGCACACGTCTCTGAGATTCAGACTTGGTGTGAACATGTGTCTGTCTGTGTCCTTGGGTCTCCCAGGGTGTCTGAGTCTGTCTCTGCATGCATGTCTCTAGTGGTGTGTGTGTCTTTGTATTCTTGGCCCTCGACATGCATTCATCTGTGCATGTGTGGGTCTGGTCTGCATGACTGTGAGTGTGCTGTGTCTCCCTGTCTTTGTCCCTGTGTGTTCTGCATGTGGGTCTGTGCATATCCAGCAAATGTGCTCAGGTGGGGAAAAGGACCCTATGATGCTTCCCCATCCTACTCTTCCCCAACCCAGGCTGCCAGGTTGAGAGGACTGGGAAGAAGCGAGAGAATCTGGGAACCAGGTGCTGGGCTCCCCAAGTTAATCTTTTTTTTTTTTTTTTTAAGAGAGAGGGACAGTGAGAGAGAGAAAGAGAGAATCAATTTTTCTTTAGTTTTCATATGGATTTAGTTGCTCTGACACTTCGTTGTGTACATGGTGATCCTTGGGCATGCCAGGCAAGCACTGAAACCGCTGAGCCACTGCCCCTACCCCCCACTCCCTGCCCAAGCTAGTCTTGACTGCAAAACCAGTAAGGTTAGAAAGAGTTTAGGATCTGGCTAAAAGAGAACCCAGAGAATCTCTAGGGTCAGACCCAAGCCTCAAAAGGGTTGATGGGGGCAACCAGGCCCTTTAAGGGTCACTCAGCCTGCAAGCTTCTCTCTTGTCTTCATAGTTGTCTGTCTCTCTCTGCACATCAAGGGCCAAGTCCAAGAATGGGGGCCGGTGTCTGCGGGAAAGGCTGGAGAAGATTGGGCTCAACCTGCCAGCTGGCCGTCGGAAGGCTGCCAATGTGACACTGCTGACCTCGCTGGTGGAGGGTGAGTGAGGCCTAAGGTGGACGTGGGCATGAGTGTGAGGGGGCTGTGTCATCTGGCATGACTGTCTGTAATACAGGAGGATGTTCAGTCACGTGTGTATTCCTGTAACAAGCACTGCAGTACCCATGTATGTACTGTGTCGTGTGTAAGGTGTGCGTTTCCATCTGAGAATTTAACTAACCATGGCTCAAAAATGTTTGGAAATAATTGCACCTGTAGTGAATGTGAACAGACTTTTTTCTTGTTGTTGTTGTTCCTTAAACAATACAGTATATTTATTTGTAGTAGGCATCATAAGGTATCTAGAGATGATTTCTAGTATACAGGAGTATGTGCGTAGGTTATACGCAAATACTATGCCATTGCATATAAGGGATTTGAGTGCCCATGGGTTTGGGTGTTTGTGGAGAATCCTGGAACAAGTCCCCCAAGGATACTGAGGGACAGACACTATCATCTTCGTGCAAGGCCATGCATACATGTGCACATGCAGTAGAGAGCTACTTACAGTGTGTGTGTGCATGTGTGTGTGTGTGTGTGTGTGTGTGTGTGGCAGGGAAGGAGCGGCTAGTGTTTGGATGTGGTACATAGGTGGGAGAGTGACAGCTTCCATCCCTGGAGGTCAGTGACTGGATTCTGCTTCTGGAATACATGGCAGGCTCAGAGTCCAGCTCTGATTGTCCCAAGAGAGGACAATGGAAATGAGGCTGAAACTGGGCTGGTGTGGGAAATCAGAGGCTTATTCAGAAGCAGGATGGTTCAGGTTGCCTCCTGGCCAGGGGATTCAGAAGTTCAAGACTGGGTTCCAGGCTCAGAGGCACTCCTGGCAGTAGTGACAGCTCCAGTCCCCACAGGAGAAGCTGTGCACCTGGCCCGAGACTTCGGCTACATCTGTGAGACTGAGTTCCCAGCCAAGGCAGCCGCTGAATACCTGTGCCGACAACACGCTGACCCCGGGGAACTGCACAGCCGTAAAAGCATGCTGCTGGCTGCCAAGTGAGTGAGGGCGCTGTGCACAGGCTGTCGTGGGTGCAGTGCACACAGACCTCAGACCTGGGCACAGTGGACACCACTGTGAGCACACACACAGGCACACCTGGGCACCACACACATTCATCACATTTAGACCTAGATGACCACTTTGACAGCATATGGATGCCACATATGAACATAGCTGGATTCTGCGCATGAGTAAAAACTGTCACATAGGCTGAAGTCCATGTGTGGCTCTACACTGCCCCATGTTACAGCCAGCCAGTTCCCACGGTGGGTCTGAGGATCCCACTCACTGCTGAGCCTTGCCAGATCACAACTGACCCTTCACAGGGCCCAATATCACCTCCCTTGCCCCTGTTCACATGCTGCCACCTCAACTAGTGCTTCCTGATCTATTATCTGACCTTCACCTGGAACTCCTCTGTTCCCTCAGTTTCCCTGCACATTCCCAAGAATCTTCAGGGGCTCCCATTGATTTTCAAACTAGGTTCTATGGGGATGCTGCACGGTCTGTTTAGAAAACTAGTACCAAACTAGTATGGTATTCCACTATAGTTTGCTTTTTCAGAGGGCCCTTTGTACTCCATTTGGGTGACTAGAACAAGACACATAAGCTGGGTAGCAGTATGTTTATTTCTCATAGTTCTGGAGGCTGGGTAGTCCAAAATCAAGGCAGACTGGTGTCTGACAAGGGCCCTCCTTCTTGTACATACTTACCACTTTGTCACTGTGTCTTCACGTGGTGGAGGAGGCAAGGAGACTCTGGCCTTTCATGAAGGCACTGATCCCATTCATAAGTGCTCTACTCCTAAGGGCTCCATCCCCATCTACTCATGGGGTCAGATTTTCACATGTATTTGGGAGGAACACTTTCATTCAAACTATAGCAGTCTTAAAAAAAAAAAAGAGGACAGTGTGAGAGAGAGAGAGACAGAGAGAGTCAACCTTTATTGAGTTTTTCACGTGGCTTTCATTGCTCCAATACTTAGCTGTGTATGTGGATGCTGGGGTTTGAACCTGTGTACTTGCGCATGTCAGGCAAGCGCCATAACCATAATCGCTGAGCCACCGCTCCAGCCCCTATAGCAGTCTCTTTACAAAAGAAAGAAAGAAAGAAAAAAAGACAGAAGAGGAGGCAGGAAGAGGCCCCTGAGAGAGAAATTTGAGAACCATCAATCTGCAGGCTAAAATCCAATCATGCTTGAGGGCCTCACAGTCTGGCCACACAAACTCCACCCTTTCCAGCTGACCTTTCTGGTTACCTGATCTTCTGCTTAGAACCCCATCCAGGGGGTTGGGGTATTAGCTCAGTGGCAGAGCGCTTGCCTAGCACGTACAAGGCCCCGAGTTCGATCCTCAGCCCTGAAAAAAAAAAAAAAAAGCCCCATCCAGTCTCCACACTTGATGTAGTCCTTCCAATCCCAACTCCACCCTCCCTGTAAGGCTTTCCCCAGTCCCCTAGGCAGAAGAGGAACCAGACTTGGGATTACCAAATGGAGAGACCTGGGGCCTACTTATATTGAGCTGGAGAAGCCTGTCCACAGTGGAGCCTACCTTTCATGAATCCACTCACGTATCAAGCACTTCCTGAGTCCCAGTAATGTCTAAGATGCTGGTTGGGCTCCAGGTGTGCATCCCTTATGTGCTTGAGCCACATAAGGGATGCACAAATAAATGGATAATGGCTGCAGACTGGAGCTGGACTCAAATCCCAGCTGAATTCCTTTGGCAGGTCCTCTAACCGTCTGAAACCAGTTTGCTTATCCATGTGACGGGGATAATAACGGTACAGATTTGTTGAGAGATTAAGTTAGATGATGTATACAGTGTACTTGGCACAGCATCTAGGCCTCAATATTTGCTGCTAGCTATCAGGCAAACTGTGAGTTGTTCCATAATAATTTCAAAGACAAGGTTCTGAGAAGCACTGGGTTTTGGGGGTGGTTGAGGGAATGAAGACAAGTTTCTTGAATAAGGTAGAAAGAATTTGAGGGGCTGGAGTGGTGGCTTAGCAATACTGCCCTTGCCTGGCATGTGCGAGGACCTGGATTCAGATCTCAGCACCACATTCACAGCTAAGGTTGGAGCAATGAAAACCAGATGAAAAACTAAATAAAGTTGATTCCTTCTTTCTTTCTCTCTCTCTCTCTCTCTCTCTCCTTTTCCCTCTCTAAAAATAACAATGAAAGAAAGAAGCTGAGCTGTGCTGAAGGTGGGCAGGACATTCACAGGGAAAGAACACAGATGGCAGCATACTCTGTTTGCTACTTGTGTGAGATTGGGCTACTCAGTTAATTTCTCTGAACCTTGGTTTTCTTTTCTATAAAATGAATATAATCGGGCTGGAGTGGTGGCTCAGCGGTTACAGCGCTTGCCTGGCATGCGCAAGTACGCGAGTTCAAACCCCAGTACCACGTACACAATGAAGTCTCGGAGCAACAAGAGCCATGTGAAAAACTCAATAAAAATTGATTCTCTCTGCCTCTCTCTCACTGTCCCTTCTTTAAAAAAAATGAATATAATCATCATTTGTAGACTGTTGGGAGGGTAAAGAGATCATGTAATATATGTAAAGAACCCAGCACATAGATTCTCTGGGCTCAGAGACTTGAACTTACCTCTGACCCTCCTTCTCCCGCCAGGCAGATCTGCAAGGAGTTTGCGGACTTGATGGCTCAGGACCGCTCCCCTCTGGGCAACAGCCGCCCAGCACTCATCCTGGAGCCTGGAGTGCAGAGCTGCCTGACACACTTTAGCCTCATCACCCATGGTTTTGGCGGGCCTGCCATCTGTGCTGCCCTCACTGCCTTCCAGAACTACCTACTGGAGTCACTCAAGGGACTGGACAAGATGTTTTTAAGCAGTGCAGGCAGTGGGCATGGTGAAACCAAGGCTTCAGAGAAGGATGCCAAGCATAGGAAATAATTGAATCTCTCACCACATCCTCTGGGGCTCCCAAGCCTGAGATGAGACTTAGCTCCTGGGGGTGGCCCTGATAGGACTAAACACTGGGATTAGATCAGGCCAGAAAGAGTTCATCCAGAAACTCCAAATTAGGGTTCTGGTTAGGAGTAAAGGAGGTGGCCTTTCTCTGGTAGTCTGTTGGTAAGAGCCCAGGTTATCTGTCTCACATGTGCAATTCTCTGGCCTTTCCAGAAAGGGCTTGGACAGGAAATTCATATGGAAAAGTCTGGCTCATGGAGTAGAGCCCTACCCTTTAGGGAATCTGGGCAGCAGTGGGCTCCTAGGGGCCAAGGTTTTCTGCATTTTACTAATGGCCGGAGGGACATTGTTAACAAATTAGAGGTGCTACTGAAAAGCTGGTGAGCTTCATCCCAGAATCTTCTACCCCAGGAAAGGGGTGCTGGCAGGAGGTCCCACCAGGCTTTTTGAACCCTTTCCACTCTTGGAGAAGTATGCAGGGGAGGCCGTGATGAATAAAGAAGTTGAAGCACAACTTGCATAACTTGAATCCAGGCTGCACATCACAGTCCTGTTGCTATTTGTCCTATTTATTTATGTATGTTGTAATTAAATTTGAAAGTTTAAAAATGTCCAGCCCAACTTATTTATCTCAGTGAGTTGGGGGTTCATTTCACTGTTTTCTGCTCATGCACTGAGAGGTTCACCTGGACCAGGACAGAGAGGGGATTTTTGCTCACAAAGAGCTGTACATGGGTTGGGAGGAAGGAAAGGTTATGTCAGGCACCCCGAGGTCATTGCCAGGATTTCGTATTTGCTGTTTCTCTCCATCGTGCAGTTGATATACCTCCCCATCTCTAAGATTGCTTCCTTGGTCTCTTAATAAAACCTTTGCATTGGCTATGAATCCCTTCCTGTCCTTCTTCAGCCCATGTGCTTGGATTTGCCTCCTAAGAGGGCAGGGTCACTGGGGAGAGGCAGGAGCTGGGACTTAGGAGGGGTTTGGGGCAAGAAAAAGTCCTTAAGGGAGAACACATTAGAAGGGGCATGGGCACCTATGAGAGGGAGAACAGATGTTGTTGGGTTTATCTGGTTCGTCAGTGTGGCTATTTGTGTGTCAAGTGAATACTTTGTGTATTATTGTAACTTGCTGGTCCTGTGCATGAATGATGAATGTGCCATTTGGCTGTTAGGTCTACGTGATGCGTTGCCATACGTTGGTATGTGTTGTGCGCATGCAGATGACCGACTGTGTGTGTATACACATCAGGCAAACACTAATTTGGCTCTCTTTTCTTGAGGATCTCACTCTTCAGGCATCTTTTTTTTTTCCCTCCTGCATTACCAGTCTCTCCCTCCCTACTGAACTGTCTACCAGATTGTTCCCCAAGCGTAAGCATACATATTATAGGATCTCTTATCTTACAGAACGTAAGACCTTTCCCCATCTCTTTATTTCCTTTGCATTTTAGTTTGTTTTGCTTTTTGCACTGCTGAGGATTAAACCCAGGGCTTCATGCATGCCAGGCAGGCGCTATACCACTGAGACACATCCTAGCCAACTTGGTTTCCGAAAGATTGCTACACCCCTACCTCCATTTACTCATCCCCAATTCTCCTCAAACCACTTCAGTCCCTACCAGTCTGTTGGAGTTCTTCCAGCGTGGTCATCAAGAACTTTTCTGGATTTAACGCAGCGTTTAACACGGCTAAATGCTTGCTCTTTTCTAAAACGCTGGTTCCCAAATTCTCATTTTCTCCAACCTTACTGGTTCCAATTCTTTCTTCTTTGCTGGCTTCTTCTCTACTTGACTTCCAAATGTCATCCTTCCTTTCTCTATCCTGTCTCCATAGATGATCTTCAATCCTGTGACTTTACACATCATCAGATGCTGCTAATCCCTGACTAGTATCTTTGGCTCAGGCTGGACCAGGGTTGGATGTACAACCGTCCGCCTGATGTCTCTGCTGGATTATCTAACAGACATCTCAAATTTATGTCCAACATGGAGGACTCGACTCTACATCAATCATGACCTCCTCCAAACTGTCTCATCTTTGCAAATGGTATCACCTTCTACCCAGCTGCTCAGGCCAGGAACTGGGGAGTCATATTTGGTTTGTCCTCTATACTCAGTTCCCTAGCAAGTCTTACCGATTCAGAGTCCATCTTTCCATCTCCATTGTCACCCCCTCATCCTTCGGCTACAACAGTCTCCTTACTGGTTTGTTTTCACTAGTATACCTTCATCCTAAGGTCCACAAGTGACCAGGACTTTGCAAACCTCACCTTAAATTGTTCTCTTCAAAACACTCTGCACTTTGCTTCAGCCACACTGATTTCCTTTCTAGTCCCCGAATTTTGTTTGAGTCATTGCAATCACTGTTGCCTTTGTCTGGACTGCTCTTTCCCCTTGTCTCTGCAGGTGTGTTGTTGGGCACAGAGGTTAGGGTGCTCTGCACAAGTAAAGGTATGCAAGACACACGAGGCCTATATATCTTTCAGGATGAGGGTCTAAAGATGTGACTTCTTTTCCCAAGAAATTTCAAAGCCTCAAACTGTTCTTATGAAAGTAAGAATGGGGGAAGGTGGAAGGATGCTCTGCTTTAACCAAAGCTCAGGGCCTGCCAAGAGACATTCTACTACTACAATTATCTTAAACTATGGGAAGTTGAGGGAATGGAATGACATAAAAGGCATAATACATTTACACAATTCCTGACATAAAGTAACTAATCAATAAAAGGTTGGTAAACAAGGAAGAAGCTAGTTTCTCAAGACCTGTTTAGTGCTGGGCCAGGTGTGGTGGCACACTCCTGTAATCCCAGCAGCTTGGGAAGCTGAGGCAGGAGGATCGCGAGTTCAAAGCTAGCCTGAGCAAATTTGCAAGGCCCTAAGCAACTTAGCAAGACTGTCTCAAAATAAAAGTAAAAAGGGTTGGGGATGTGACTCAGTGGTTAAGTGTCCCTGAGTTCAATCCCTGGTACAAAAAAATAAAAACAAAAGCAAACTGTTCAGAGGCTGGAGCAGTTGCTCAGCAGTTACAGCGCTTGCCTGGCATGCACCAAGGACCCAGATTTGAACCCCAGCACCACATACACAACGAGGTGTCAGAGCAACGAAGGCCACATGAAAAGCTACATAAAATTGGTTCTCTCTCTCACTGTTCCTCTCTATATATAAAAAATAACTTAATAGGGCTGGAGCAGTGGCTCAGCAGTTATGACGCTTACCTGGCATGTGTGAAAATCTGAGTTCAAACCCCAGCACCAAGTATACAATGAAGTGTCAGAGCAAAGAAAGCCACGTGAAAAACTAAATAAAGCTGATTCTCCCTCTGTCCCTCTCTCTAAATAATAACAATAATAATTAATTAAAAAAAAAGCAAACTGTTCAGTGCTGAACAAATTCCCCTAAGGAAAGAACCAGGTAATCCTCACCAAGTCATATCTTAGAATTAAGAAAATTGTAGCTCAGGAACTTGCCTAAGGTCTCTCATGTCACAAAAGTAAATAGGTCTCACACAGATTTGTTGAAAACAACCTTCCATTTATTTCCACTGGAACCCATGGCCCTGTGCAGAGAGGGTAACAGTCCTGAGCCCAGCAAAGAAAAGCTGGTCCTCCCAGCTCCTCGGCCCTAAGGCTCTGGTACACCAGCATATGGTCAGGATCATTAACTGCAGAGGAAGCAAGTTTGGAGATGCTGTAAGTGGCATAAGAAGCATCTAATGAGGTCTCAGCATTTGATTCTTTCTTTCCATTATTTTTTCCCATAGCCAAATAGTGTGTTAACCTCTGACTAGCTGGGTTTAGCCCTGAGGAAAAGGAGGTGGGAGTAAAGAAAAGGTATTCATTCTGGTTTGCACAGCTTCTTCTTTTTTCAAAGTAAGAAGCTGTGAAGTAAATGGAGAGTATTTAGACTGGGTAAGCATGATTTTCAAATTGTGTTTGAGTTTATACTCACTTAAAGAAAATGCCTTCCTGTTGTATTTGAATGGATCACAGTGCTTCTGGAGAAATAAGGGCAGAGTTTGAAAGCCTTCCCTCCCTCGAGTCTCCTGAGGGAGGTGATGAGGATGAAATGCAGGCTTTCTCCTCACACACACTCTTCCTCATGACACACACAGGAGCTACGGGAGCAGCAGACATCTAGAAAGAATCTAGAGACTGTTCCTCCTCCCACTTGGGCACTGCTGCAGTTTCCCTGTCAAAGGACCTAGGTAAGGACAGCAACAGTGACAGGACTCTGGGCTTTACACAGAGCAGGCATAGCTTCCACCGCTCAGCTGGTAACATCAAGAACCTCTCCAGTGGTGCAGCACCTTCTTCCTTCTCTCTGAGGTTCCCACCCAGCCTTCCCATCCCTCAGTCAAGGCTGAGCTTCCCTGCCCTGAGGCAAAACAGCAGCTCTCTTCTCCAACCTGACCCTCCCACCCTAAGCCTGGAAAGGAGTAAATTGTTTTCTGTGTATTAATCACCTGCAAGCAGACGGAAACCAATTGGAAGACCATTCTGGGCAATGTTTGGCCAGGAGTGTTAAAGAACCATTTCATTCCTAATGCTTTTCAAACCTCAAGAAATTGATTTAGGACACTGCTAGCAATTTTAGAAATAGAATTTGGAAGAAAACAAAAAATATCAGTGTACAGCATTATGATTCAACGTGCGCACACACACACACACGTGCAATTGAAAAGTTCCACAAAGCAGTACTTACCCTTCTCATAGCAGATACCTGTGTACAGTTGTAAAGTCAGAAGTCTATGCCAAGGCCATAGAAACTGAGCTAGATCCTGGGCTCTGTGAGGTGTAGTGGAGGGAAAGCTAGCTGGGGAGCTAGCTGGGAGAGGACTGTGAGATGCCCATTAAGTCAAACCAAACTGGGCTTTATTCTATAAGCAATGGAAAACCAAAACAAAGTTTCAAGTGCACCGAAGGAATGGATGGGCAACTGTTAGTGAACCAAGAAACAACTGGTGGGAGAAGAGTTTAAAGGTAGAGGAAGGCAGACTGTTAAAGTAGTTAAGAACTGATGCGGGATAAACCAGAATAATGGAGACTTGAAATCTGAACCAAGGCTGGTGTTACTACTAAAGTACTGATGTTGGTTTCTTAGTTTTTTTTTTTTTTTTTTTTTTTAAAGAGAGAAGGACAGTGAGTGAGAGAGAGAGACAGAGAGAGAATCAATTTTTATTGAGTTTTTCACATGGCTTTCGTTGCTCTGACACTTAGTTGCGGACGTGGGTGCTGGGGTTTGAACCCGTGTACTTGCGCATGCTGGGCAAGCGCCGTAACCGCCGAGCCACCGCTCCAGCCCCAGTTTCTTAGTTTTAACAAATATACAATGGTTATGTAAAATGATAACATTAAACAAACTGAACAGTAAAAGGTGTAAGGAAACTATTATCTTTGTAACTTTTCTGTAAAACCAAAGTCTTTACAAATAAAAGTCTATTAAACATAAATGATGCCTAGGTTTCTGACTTGGGCACCTGTGAGTCAGGTAACTTTAATTCTCTAAGATGGAACACTGTAGAGGAGGTTTGGATGGGTCATATGGTAAGGTGCAGCTTTAGACATATTGAGTTTGATGTCTCTGATGTTAAAGAGTGATAGGAATAAGTTGATTTGGAGCTTAGGAAAAAGATTTGGAGCAGAGATCCTGGACCCACTAGGGTGGGTTTACTGGCTTGCTTGAGACTGCTGTGAGAACATTAATATTCAAAGGCAGACAAGGTTTCATTCCTGGTGAGATCTGGATGTCAATTCACAATGATGTTTGAGGCTGAACCTGATGTGGTGATGTGAATCATCCCCCCACCCCCATTTATTCAATGATTAGTTTTCTTCTTATGATATTAAGCACTTACCACAGGTATATTAAAAAGTGTATTAAGATGCCCAAACCTGGTGCTAAGTCAATACTGTTCATATGAATGTCATGATCTACTATCTTAGAAAGATGATATATTTCATTTCTGGGCACTGTGGCACACACCTAGAATCCCAGTGACTTGGGATGCTGAGGCAGGAGGATTTCAAGTTCAAGGTCAGCTTAGGCAACTTAGTGAGAACTGAGTAACAGGGGAGAGATAGTTGTGATAAGCAAATGGTGCTCTAAGTGTGGTCCCCAGACAGGCAACATAATGACTAAAAATGTTAGAAATTAAATAACCCAAGCAGGCATAAACCGTGGGAGCAGGACCCAGTGATCTGTTTTACTAAGCCCTAAAGAGGGTTAGGATGCACACTGAAGTTTGAGAGCCACAGCTCCAAAAAACTCAACCCAGGGTCTTCTATCATGACAGAAGGTTAAGGATTACCTGAGAAACTTTTTAAAAAACTCTTATGTCTAAGTTACTTAGAATCTAGGGGTGCAGCCTAATCATATATACTAAGAAAGGAAACTCCCTAAGTGATTCTGATACAAGCATCTGGTTATGAACCACTGTTGAGGGGGTGGGGATATAGCTCAATAGTAGAGCACTGCTAACATACGCAAGGTCTTGGATTTCATCCCCAGCAAAACACACGCGTAAGTGCGTGCGTATACACACACACACACACACACACAGAGCGTAAAACCACTCTTTTAGTGGCCCTAATCAGGATATATGAATGTTGGGCTGGAGCAGTGGCTCAGCAGTTGGAACACTTGCCTGACATGTGCAAGGACTCAGGTTCAAACCCCACCACCACATATACATTTAAATATCAGAGAAACAAAGGCCAGATGAAAAAATAAAGTTGATTCTTCATTCTCTCTTTCCTCTCTCTTAAAAAAATAAAAAAAAAGAAAAGAATATGTATGTTATTTCTAAAAAGCCAGGTGGGTGGGGGCAAAGCAGCTCTCTGATTAGGGGGCAAAGCAGCTCTCTGATTAACTGCCCTCAGTATACCAATTTAAAGGAATATTATGTAATTCTCAACAAGAATAAGGTAAATTAAGAGGCTGGAGAAGTAGCCCAGTAGGTCAAGCACTTGCCTGGCATGTGTGAGGACTGGGGTTCAAACCCCAACACTATATGCACATAAATAACATAATAATTAATAAATAAATAACATTGATTCTCCCTCTGTCCCTCTCTCTTAAAAAAAAAAAGGTATATCTAGATGTACTGATAGAAAGCAATCTGCAATATAGTGTTAAATGTAATAAGCAATACATAGAACATTTAAAATATTTTAAAATAGCATGTGTCTGTATATATGTGCATATCCATACTTTATACAGGAATAGAATCTCTCTTAAAATGCAGATAAAAATTTGTAACTGAATCTTTCTCTGGGAAGACAAGCAGGTGATGAGATTGTAAGGATGGAACGAAACATTTCGTAATATATTAATATATGCTTTTGCATAATTTACATGTTTTACTAAATGTACATAATATCTACCTAATTTAAATACTTTAAGCTTATGGATAAAAAGAAGCAATGCTCTAAAGAGAATGAGATATTAGCAGGCAAGATATATAAGAGCCAAATCAGGAAGGTCAATTTACCCATATTCAGTTTTATTCTGAATTAACCATCTATCATGAGTGTACTTCAAAGAGTAGAAAAAATTAAAGATTCCTGTCAAAAAAAGTTCCCTGGCAAATGGGAGGGAAGGTGTGATGTTAGGAGCCCTGTTTAGGGAAGGAGATGTTATCCAGGTCATGGATGCCATTTTTGTCAATGATTCGAACGCTGAAGGTTGGGAGATTCAAGATGAAGCGCTTCTGGAGCTGCAGAGACATAAAAGAAACCAATTAACAAACAGTTATTAAGTACTCAGTGTGTGGGAGGCTCTGTTTTAGGCACAATGGACAAGCGGATAAAAATCCCTGCTTTTGTGGGAATATCCCCCCGGATATTCTACTGGGGACAGATAGGAACACCCAAACAGTAGCTGGAGGCTGACTGGAGTATGGAAGATGCAGCTGGAAGCCTGTCTCAGGTCAGTCAGCTGACAAAATAAAGAGACAGTCTAGTGTTCTTACCCCACAATCTGCTACCAATCAGACTGTACTGACTTCTCTCCTGAAATGTCTCCAGGTAATAAACAAACGAAGAACTATCTAGAAGCAAGTCCTGAACCAAAGCGGTACACCTCTAGGTCCCAACAGTTTGCTCCAGTCATCTGCCCCCATCAGGACCAGGCAAGTGTGAGTGTACTTGAGTGTGCAGCTGCAGGGGTAGTAGGAAAGGTATGAAGGGAACAGTTTTTGGAACAATCTCTGCTTCTATCTCCTCTGGTCCAGGGTGAGGCTGGAGTACATGCATGGAAGCAGACAACTGCACTAATCCTGCAGGGAGATTTCTTCTGAGGAATTACAGCTTTGAAATCTTTTCTTCCTGGACACCTCACTTAGAGCCTCCAGAGAGAAGACACCAGGCTCTCCAGGAGCCTCCTTAGAAGCCTATCCTGAAAATGTCCATCTCCTCCAGCGTAAGTCCTGCTTCCTCTCATGTTCTCCATCTCCTCTGCAGCAGAGGATCAGGGAGCAACAGCTCATCCTATTTCCAGAGTCCTCCCTGGCTGATGACTCATGTTCAGAATCAAGCTCCAAAGCCAAGAAAAGGTGACAATAAGGAAGTAAGGGTTTCTAAAAGGACTGTCTTAGAATTCTCAGGGAATAAAATCTCAAGAGCATCTGATATTCCAGTGGCTTCTTCCCAGCAGCCCCTCGTAATATGTGGGACTAATATGGTCTCTTAGCTGAATGGTTAAGAAAAGTACAGAAGTTTATTCTTAGTGTCTGCTTTGGAAATGGGATTTACAACCAACAGAATCTAAAAAAAAAAAATTATCATCCAGTTGCTCTATGGTTGTTAGAAGGAAAAATGATCACCACATCACAACTAAGTGTCAGAGAAACAAAAACCAGATGAAAAAATAATAAAGTTGATACTCTTTAAAATAAAAAAAAAAAAGAATTGGGGAGCTGGAGTGGTGGCTCAGCATTTATGTTGCTTGCCTGGTGTGCATGAGACACGGATTCAAATCCCAGTACCATGTACACACAACAAAGTGTCAGAGCAATGAAAACTAATAATAAAATTGATTCTCTCTTTCGCTGTTCTTCTCTCCTAAAAATTCTCAGTCTCTACCTCAGGATAGTGGAATCAGAATCAGGGCTGGGACATGGATAGTAACCTACCTACCTGCCTTCTTCCTTCCCTCCTTCTTGTGAAACAGGATTAAACCCAGGGTTGCTCTGAACTACATGCTCAGTCTTTTAATTTCTTTTTTATTTTGAGACAGGGTCTTGCTAAGTTGCTTATGGCTGCCCTTGAACTTGTGATCCTCCTGCCTCAGCCTTCCAATCACTGGGGAGGCTGAGGCAGAAGGAACAAAAGGCATGTACTACCATGCCCAGCAGTATCTCCTTTTTTTTTTTCTTTCCAGGGCTGAGGACCAAACTCAGGGTCTTGCAAGTGCTAAGCAAGCGCTCTGCCACTGAGCTAATAAATCCCTAACCCCAGTAACCTCCTTTTAAAAGAAGTTCCCAGATGATTTTTTTTTTTAAGAGAGAGAGAAGGACAGTGAGAGAAAGACAGAGAAAGAGACAAACAACTTTAGTTTTTCACATGGCCTTCGTTGCTCCAACACTTAGTTGTGTACGTGGTGCTGGGGTTTGAACCCAGGTCCTCATGCTTGCCAGGTAAGCGCTGAAACCGCTGAGCCACCGCTCCAGCTCCCCCAGATGATTTTTATACACGCTGAACTTTGAGAACCAATGGTTTGTATGAACCCCCCAAAATAATTAAATAGTAAAATTGACATTGACAAGGTGACCCCATGAAATGAAAAGAAGCTTGTTACCCACACCAAACTCCATCCCTGGCAGCAACTTCACATCTGGTCAGAGGGTATTACACCTTCTGGCAAGACCCGGGGGGGTGGGGGGACAAAACCAAGGAAGGGGAACGATATTGGCAAACAGACAAAACATTCCTTTCAGGATCCCATGGGACCTACTCACCTCCTCCAGACATTTTCTAAGAAGCTCCACTGCCCTCTCACGTGAGATAGCTGAAAGAACACAGAGACCAAGCACTCAAAGTTCTGTCATTAAGTCCAACTCTTAGCAGCTTTTGATGAAGTTTCAAATTCTTTTTAGGTCCAAGTGCCACAAACACAGCCTTCTAGCCTGCAACAAACTTATTCCATATGCATTGGTGCCCCAGACCCAGTGCTCCAGCAGCCACAAGCCATTGCAAATTGATTTGCTACAGAGAAGGGTAAGCATGACGGAATTCTGCCTCCCCTGCCCAGGACCAGCCTCTGAAGAAGTCCAGCGGCCTGCCTCTTTTTCATAACCCACCCACTCTCCACTCTCCTTTAGTCTGGGGCTTAAATCAATTCCATCTGCCCCAGCCAGCTGCAAATCAGAGAAAGGGAGGACAGGGCCAGAGTTTTAGCCTTACTTTCCCAGCAGGGTCTCAGTTTAACAATGGGAAGAGAATTCATAGGATGGGACTAAGACACTCCTAAAACAGGATGCAAAGCAACTGTCTGTGGGCATGGCAAACTGGGATGACATTATGCAGTTAAGCTTCAGGGATGGTTGTTGGTTATTTTGGTGGGCAAATCAGATGTTATTACTGACAGATGCCAATTCAAGAGATGGTCACCAGGAGGCCAGGCTAATTCTTTTCAGGATGTGGCCTGAAGCTCTAGTAGGGCCAAGGTTGAGTGAGAGAGAAGCACTAAAAAGGAATAAACATGCCAGATTCTTATGACACTGAGAGAGAATGCAAGGAGAGAAGTGATTATCTGTGCTATATCTATAGCCTATAAAAGCTAAGAATTCCAAGTGCCAACTACCCACCATGGCTAAAGTTGAGACTGAGACTGAGATAAGAAGATAGAACTCAGCACAAAAGCATCCCTGAGTCTGAAGCTCTGCCAAGCCAACAGTGTACAGACAAGTAAAGGGACAGCTTTTTCTTGCAGAAGAGAGCAGCGATCAAGAGATAAGAACCAAGGGAAGGTCCCAGGTTTGTGACCTTAAAAAGGTTTAATGTCTAAACAAAGAAACCCTCAGCTGTTATGCTGTGCTCCTGTTCATCTTCACAAGTTCAAAACACTATACAAGCTACTTGGTTTACTCACTCATTCTTTACAGTTGAAATGTCAATATACGTTCATGCAGAACAAAATGAGTGAAATACTTAACTCTTTTTATTGAAGAATTATAGAACCTAATAACTATGACATCTACTCCAAGCCCTCTTTGAAACAAACCAAAACCCAATTCTAGAGATATGAAATATCTCACTTTGGCTGGCAAAAGAGAGTCTTTTTGAAGCTCCTATTGACCCAAAAGAGAAAACAGCTTCCAGAGGTATCCATCCTTTTTTAAAGACCCAGCCACCCAACTCCAAGGTGGGCAAGCTGGGAGGTAGCTGACAGCAGGCTTCTGCTACTGCTCCTTCCCTTCAGTGCTGGTACCTACTTGGTGTATAGTATCGGTCCAGGATACTGAGAGTCAGGAAGGCACCGTAACCATGGGCTGCAAAAGGGGCCTTGGCCAAGGCAGCCAGGTAGTCCATGTAGTAGAGTGCTGGCCCCTCATGTTCATCATAGCCAGCCAGGAGGAGGTTCACATGATATGGGGTCTGCAAACAAAAGAAATGGCAAGGGGATGATTAAAGCAGAATACCAACATCCCTTCCCACGGCAAGTGGGAGTATTCGGACTCTTCATGAATAAGAAATAACAGCAACACCTGAGTAAATTATAATGAAAGTAAAAATGTAGAGAAATCTAGAGGACCTGGAGCGTGGTTAGAAGTGAAGGGAGGTCAACTTGATTTTTTTGAACATTTGGAGCACCTTAGGTATACGAAAAACCAGCCTTCTTCTTAAAGCCTACGGATAAGAATCTGATGTGAAAGCACATAAAAGCAAAGCATGGGTGCTCTTCTGTCATTCCTAACTGTTGAAACCAATAAACACAATTGTTTCAGGCCACAGACAAAAGAAAGCAGTAGCTCCAATCCCATCATCCAAAATAAACAACCTAATGAGTTCAGCAGTTCAAGGCCAAGACTGGCAACATAGTAAGGTCTCATCTCAAAACAAACTCCAAGGGGCTGGATCAGTGGCTCAGAGGTTGAAGCGCTTGCATGGCAAGCACATGGACCAGGGTCAGATCTCAGCACCACATAAAAAACTAAGTGTCAGAGAAACAAAAACCAGATAAAAAAAAAATATATAATATTGATTTTTTTCTTTCTCATTCTCTCCCTCTCATAAAAAGAAAAAAAATTCTAAGCTCAGTCTGTGCATCTAGATCAAAATCTCAAGTGATCAACTATGCCCTACAATTCTTGAGGTGGGAAGGATAGTACATCTCAAATATTTAAATCAAATCACTGGACTATTTTTTTAAATCTTGTTTTTTTTAAAGAGAGAGGGACAGTGAGAGAAAAAGAATCAATTTTATTTAGTTTTTCATCTGGTTTTTTCATTGCTCTGAAACTTGGTTGTGTACGTGGTGTTGAGGTTTGAACCTGGATTCTTGAGCATGCCAGGCGAGCGCCACAATCACTGGGGTACCGCTCTAGCTCAATCACTAGACTTTTTATGAAGACAGGAATAATGGAAGTCCACAAACACAAAGAAACATGGTAATCCCAGAACTGCAGCTTTAGGTAAAATTGTAACTTTTTAAAAATATGACAAAGTCCCCCTAAAATAGTTAAAATCTACTCTTCATCAATGAGACAAATAAAAAGTAGTTAAAACTTAGATTAATAATGTCCTTTCTTTGTATTATCTTCAAGTATAAACCAAAGAGAACCTGAACTAACTCTGCCTTGCTCTTCATCTCCAAATGGATAAGTATTTTTTTTTTTTTTAAACAACTTTATTTAGTTTTTCCCATGGCCTTAGTTGCTCCAACACTTAGCTGTGTACGTGGTGCTGGGGTTTGAACCCGGGTCCTCAGGCTTGCCAAGCAAGCGCCGAAACCACTGAGCCACCGCTCCAGCCCCAGGTAAGTACTTTTTTATCTACCAACTGGGCTATGTACCACGTTAAATTCAGTCTGTTCATGTCTATAGACATCAGTGGTGAAGCTGCCATTTCATATGACTTCTTTTTTGATTGCAGGATGTGTTTCTGCTCTTGCATTTGCTTCAGTGAGTAGTGAACAAGTCTTACCTGTGGTTATATGCTCATCTCTATATTAAATGCACATTGTATTAGACACCGTATTATGGAACATGAAGTAAACAGCTAACAATTCTAAAAGTGGTAATTCACATTCTTTTAACACTGATTAATATGGGCACTTGGTAGCCTAAAGAAACTCATGTTAGAAGAACACATGAAAATACTATGTTTACTTAGAATCTTTCTTCTAAACCAGTTGGGCTAACTAGGAAAGGGTTCCTCACATTTCTTGAAGATTACAGAGGAGCCCTAACCTAAAACAAGTTTCTGCTTTTGGGATAAAATGGTGGATGATCTCAGAGGAAAAAGAATTGACTAGCAATGGTCAAGACTTCTGACAAAATTATTACCTGCCTATCACATTTCCCAACGAGTAGTGTGCTACATTCTGCCAGGCTATGGAATTCTCTCCCACACCTGGAACTACCTTCTCAATAAGTCTGACCTTAGTAAGATGCATAACCCGTCTGAGCTTGTGCTTTCTTACGTGTGAGTTAATTAGTCCCTTTCTATCTTCTGGGGAGTATCATGAGAAAAAACAATAGAGGAAAGCAACCCAAACTCTAAAAGAAGACACATTCACCTAAGTTCCTATTATATTAGCTACATCCCAGCCTCCTTTTGATAACTCGCCACTGAAAACAACAAACTGTTTAAACTGAAAAAATATATACATATATGTATGTATAACTATAGCAATTTTTTTTAAAAGATAGAGGGGGGAAGTAAGAGAGAGAGAGAAGCAATTTTATTTAGTTTTTCATCTGGCCTTTGTTTCTCTGACACTTAGTTGTGTATGTGGTGCTGGGGTTTGAACCCATGTCCTAGAGCAAGCCAGGCAAGTGCTCCAACCGCTGAGCCACCGCTCCAACCCCAACGATAGCAATGTTTTGTTTTGTTTTTTAAAGGAGAGAGTGACAGGAAGAGAAAGAAAGACAGAATCAATTTTATTTAGTTATCATGTGGCTTTCATTGCTCCAAACACTGTGTTGTGTATGTGGTGCTGGGGTTTGAACCCATGTCCTCACACATGCCAGGCAAGCCCTGTAACCACTAAGCCACAGCTCCAGCCCCTATAGCAATTTTTAACAAGTGTAAAAACAGTATTTCAAACAGTATCTGGCAGACACAGAATACATTGGGTGTTCTTACAGTGAGAATGGAAAAAGAGAATGAGAGAGAATAGAAAATGATACTAACTGGTTTTTCTTCCCCAAGAAAATTAATAATACAGTTTCTTACTCATCACAAAATGAGTTAATCTTTTTGTTGTTGATGTTTTTGGTACTGGGGATTGAACCCAGGAGCACCTAACCCCTGAGCCATATCCCCAGCCCTTTTTATTTTTGAGTCAGGGTTTGCTAAGGTGCTTAGGACTTCACTAAATTGCTGAGGCTGGCTTTGAACTTGCAATCCTCCTGTCTTAGCCTCCCAAACCATTGGGATTACAGGTGTGCACCACCACACACCTCAAGTTAATCTTTTTTTGCTAAAAGAAAAACTCTACCCTTCCCCAATCACTGACCAGAATATTCACTGCATGATTAACCAAAACAATCTTACCAAGCTGCAAAGGCATATTGTGGATCCACTCAAATATCTAAAGAGGCCTTAACCAGCAAAACCCAGATGTTTCTGTTTCTATTGGGGCTTTTGCCTATACTCTGAGATTAAATAGTCCTTAGAACAATTAATGTTACTTAAAAGTAACTGCCAAAAAATTTTTACACAAAATCCCATGTCAACAGAATTCTAGAAGCAAACTTTATTTCTTAATTGGTCTACATACCATCATTCATTTTGCTTAAACATCTGATACACACATTCACCAAAGTTGGTATTCAGAGCTACTTGTGGTATAAAAGATAACTCACAAATACTGTGCGACTTCGAATTACCAACTTTTGCATGTGTGAGATGCTTAAGCATAAATAAATGGTGTTATCCAGACTAATTAAATCAATACATCTGTGTAACAACTCGCAGTTTCTGAAATTCTCTGACAATTCTCTATCAAAGATCTCTAGCTCACACTAGCTTTTTAAAATTTAAAATAAAGTCTTATGTTCTGTCATTCTCTCACTCCTAAGAATTGCAGCATTTAAAGTGACAATATACATTTCTGAACTGTTATATTTCTTCATATTCTGGATTATTGTTTTCCTGGATAAATTCTAAGGAATTCAATTGTGTGCTATTCTTACAACATACACAAGTGTGACTGCTTGTGGTGTGCTCTGGAAAAAAACAGAATATAAATAAAACAACCCACTTATTCAAATATTTATGCCAATTATAAACCTTTAGAAGACAGGATTATGTCTGGTTTGTTCAATGATATTCAAGTATAAATAGTACATGCTCAATAAATTTGTTAATGAATAGTACACAAACTAGAAGGCATTATGTGTGAGGCTAATGCCTAACATCACAAGAAAAGATTAAGAAAAACACTACACCAATGTAAAAAAGTGATAGGTCCTATTTCTGAGACCTGATTCAAGTTTAAGTCAACTGCTAGCATCTCCATGAATTCACATATCGGCTGCTTTTTGCTTAGCTCTGGATCTTTCTCTTTCTACCTCCCTTTAGATAGCAGCTGCTACAGAAGGAAAAATTTAGGATGCAGATCCAGCATTCAGAACTATACAAAAAGGAAATCAACAACATGACTATCTCAGGAAGAAATAGCTAGGTCATGCAACAGAGAGCTAGATCTGAGTTTGAATTTTGGCTCTACTACCATACATGTGAATTTAGAAAATTCCTTTATCCTCTCTGACTGATAGTGTTCTCATTTAAGATCTCAGATAACATCAGTGAGGATACAGAGATAATGCTTATAAATGATAAACATGGTACCTAAAGCATTAGGATTAATAAATGGTAAATATTACTAGGGAAATATGACAATCTACAAAGTATCCACGAAACAAACAAATGCAAGTAATTGGGAGAAGCCCAACTATTCCTGGCAACGGGAAATAAGATAAAATTCTTATATGGAGCCAGGTGCAGTGGTGCATGCCAAAAATCCCAGGTTCAAGGCCAGCCTCAGCAACATAGCAAGATACTACACAACTTAGTGAGACTCTGCCTCAAAATAAAAAATAAAAAGGACTGGAGATATAGTTCAGTGGTAAAACACCCCCAGGTTAAATCCCCAGTACTTAAAAAAAAAAAAAATCCACAAAAGGGACCTCGCTCAGTGGTAGATCACCACTGGGTCCAAACCAAGTCCCAGAACTGCAACTGCAACATCATAGAGCCCAGTGTACTGCCTGACACATGGTAGAAAACTAGTAGATGGAAGTTTCCTCTTCTCTTTTCAGGGACCCTAAGGTAATGGTATTCACTATCACAGGCATTCCCACAGACACTCAGATCATACTGGCTTCATGGCTCACACCCCCTAGCCACCCAGAAATGTCTTACACCCAGATCTAGAAAATAAATGAACAGGTATTAAGTACCTTCACAAGGTTTCCTTGCTTACAGATGTATATCTGTCCTGAATTCTAAGTGTGGATACTTTTTCATCAGTTCTCTTTTCTCATCATCAGAATTACATATGAATTTGCCTCATTATTCAGGAGAAATGCAAACACCAATGATAACAGAAGTACCATGAATCCTCTTTTTTTTTTTTTTTGTAAAGATAGAGGGAGAGTGAGAGAGAGAGAAAGAATCAAGTTTATTTAGTTTTTCATGCAGCCTTTGTTGCTCCCACAGTTATGTACGTGGCGCTGGGGTTCAAACTCAGGTCCTCACACCTGCCAGGCAAGTGCCATAACCGCTGAGCCACTGCTCCAGCCCATGAATCCTCTTTTTTGAAGAATAAAACTATCCATCTTTTTTTTACAGTTGCTAAAAGGAACAAAAACTAAGTCTGTAGTATTAGCCAATGAGCATATCTTCTATGTACCTCTTCCTGGAATAGGCAGTAGGGTAACTACTTGCACAAGAACACATGATATATTTCAAAATGACAAGAAGAGTATGAAATCACCAACTCAGAAAGGATTAATGGTGGGGCTGGAGCAGTGGCTCAGTGGTTACAGCACTTGCCTGGCATGTGCAAGGACACAGGTTCGAACCCCAGCACCACGTACACAATGAAGTGTCAGAGCAATAAAAGTCACATGAAAAACTAAATAAAAAATTGATTCTCTCTCACTCTCCCTCTCTCTATAAAAAATAAAATAAATGATTAATGGTTAAAGAGATGGAAATGTTTATTACCCTGATTTGATAAATATACACTGTGTATATATATAAAATGATTGTAATGTGCCCCATACAGATGTATAAATTAGAAATGATAATAAAAATTTAAATTACAACTATTAAAGTACCTCTACACCACTGAGCCCTGCAAAAATGACTCAATTCCACTTTGGACTCTTGCACATTTGGGGGTGAGGAGTGTAGATGGTGCACAGAGAAACTTTCCTTAAGTTAGGTGGAGCACTTCCCTCCCTCCCACACTTCACATACAACTGTTTGTATATTCCCTCTATCATGGAAGAAACACTAGTGATTAAGAAGAGCGTGAAATTCCATAAATTTTACAGCTAAAGAGAACAGTTGTGACAAATAGACTGAAACAACAAAATCAGCGATGAGAGTCTGGGCGGTGACAAGCAGCGGTGTGACATCTGGCGGAAGCCAAAGTCACAGCAAGGGGGAGAGGTGGGCGTGAGGAAGCATCCTGCCGAGCGTGGACACAGAGAAGGAGAGGAATTGACAGTCTTCCTTTGGAGCCAGGCCAGCCTTTGCCACCTCTAATTGAATAGGACATAGCTACGAGAGAGGTGCCTTGAAGAGGGGTGCAGCTTCTTTTGCAGCGTGCAGCACCTTGGAATTCTAATCAGTGTGGGACGCATACTTCCATTCCTGGTGGATCAATAATGTGGAAGGAAATAGAGATCACCAGTGGGACAAACAAGTGTGTCTAGTGTTTTTCAATAAAGACTCCTAAATACACTAAACAGACACAGGACTTTGAAAGCAATATGCTATTTCTTTTATTTTTCTTCAGTGCTAGTGATTGAAGCTGGTCCTCTCCTGTGCTGAGCACACACTACCACTACCACCTTCAGCCCCATGCCTGGCTAACTGATTTTCAAAGCTGCTTAATATTCCATCTTTGGCACTAAAAGCAGTTCACAAAAATACAGTTTATAGTATTAGAAGGGATCTATGAGTTCAACTAGCATCCAGTCTTCATTTTACACATGTGAGGACTAACGTTCAAAGAGGAGACAGCGACTTGCCCTAAATTAACACAGGTTATTAGCATCAGAATAAGAACCAGAATTCAGACTTTCCAATAGCAAGTCTCTTCCAGGAAACCATGCTGCCTATACAAAATGGAAATTAGTGTAAAAATATGACTCAATATGTAAACGAGCTTCACACTCAAATATTTCAGAATGTACTATTTTAAATACCAGCATCTATTGTTCTCTATCTCACTTATCACAATGTATACAATCAATAATATTTTAAGTTTTAAAAGGGCAGGTTTAATGTCACACTTATGACTCCTAAAACTATGCAATGCATTTAAGTTACTAGTCAATAAATAGCTGTAATAATAGATAACATCTTAACTGCTTTGACAATGTCCATTTTTCTTTTTCTTTTTTTTAAAGAGAGAGGGACAGTGAGAAAGAGAGAATCAATTTCATTTAGCTTTTCACATGGCTTTCGTTGCTCCAACATTCCGCCATGTACATGGTGCTGGGGTTCAAACCTGCATCCTCGCACATTCCAGGCAAGTGCCATAACTGCTGAGCCACAGCTCCAGTCTCAGGACCTTGTTTTTTTTTTTTTTTTTTTTAAAGAGACAGGGACAGTGAGAGTGAGAAAGAGAGGGAGAGAGAGAGAGAGAGAGAGAGAATATTTTATTTAGTTTTTTCATGTAGCTTTTGTTGTTCCCACACTTCATTGTGTTTGTGGTGCTGGGGTTTAAACCAATGTTCTCCTGCATGCCAGGCAAGTGTTGCAACCACTGAGCCACCGCTCCAGCCACAGGAACTTGTTTTTAATAACCAACAGAATTCACTAGCATTGGGTAAGCTTGGTGATACAACTAAAATTTCAATTTTCCCATTTTAACAAAAGAAATATTTTATACTTGAAATAAAATTCACTATTTTACACAGCTAAAATTCATCGACTTCCAATTATCATGACCTAAGTACCTTTTCTAGCTCTAAAAGATTATAGTCCTATGGTCAGGAAGAGGCTAGGGAGAATCATTCATACCTTCACTTTAATCTTCTGGGATACATTCTCCCCCTCCCCACCCACCCTGCCCTGGGGATTGTAACCTGTGACATTTTACCATTGAGTTACCTTCCCAGTTCTTTCTATTTTTTATTTTGAGGTGGTCTTGCCAAGTTGCCCAGGTTGGCCTCAAACTTGGGATCCTCTGGCCTCAGTCCCCCGAGTCTCTGGGTTTATAGGCACATGTTACTACATCTGGTTTATACGTTTATTTATTTATTTTTTTTAAAAGGAAGCCCATGTGTAGATTCAATCTTTTTTAGCCTTAAGTATGAAAGTATACATTTTATAAAGGGCTTCAACCAAATCCCATGAAATTTCCCAGGGACTATGAGACATAATAATTAAGAAATGACATATGCTCCAACCAACTTCACTTCTGCTTCTAGAATGTGAATAAATTCCATAAATGTCTACTTAGCACTAATTTTTTTCTTTCTTTTTAAGAGAGAGAAAGAAAGAGAAAAAGAGAGTTAATTTTTTATGAGAAGTACTGTACTAGGTGATGAAGATGAAGGCCTGGATCTAGAAGAAGCTCTCAAGGTAGACACAGGTAGGAAGGATTTGCAACAGGGTTAACAGCATATGTGAACAAAAAGAAATAGGTGGAATATTAATATGGAACATATATATTTGGAGAAGTAGGTGATTTTGGCAGGAAGCAGAGGAACTGGGATAGCACTATCATTTGTGTACTAGGCTAAAAAATATGAACTTTAGTACGTAACTATGGAGCTAGTGAAAATTTATCATTCCCATCCCTCTGCCAAACCAAGCCTTTTTTCCATGTCAGGTTAACTGGTACCAAGAAACCCTGATGAATCCTGATGTCTCTGGATTGATATTTCATTGGTCTCAGTATTTTCCTCCTCTTTTCTACCCCACCCCCATGTACTAGGGATTAAACCCAAGAGTGCTCTACCAGAGTTACATCCCCAGTCCTTCTTTTATTTTATTAAATAAAAGGGAGGGAGGGAGGGAGGGAGAGAGAGAGAGAATGAGAATGAATCAATTTTATTTAGTTTTTCATATGGCTTTCATTGCTCTGACACTTCATTGTGTACGTGGTGCTGGGGTTCAAACCTGCATCCTTGCACATGCCTGGTAAGCGCCTTAACTGCTGAGTCACTGCGCCATCCCCGTCTTTATTTTATTTTGAGACATGGTCTCACTAAGTTGCCCAGGCTGGTTTCAAACTTGTAATCCTCCTGCCTCAGCCTCCCAAGTACCTGGGATTACAGGCATGCACCACTGCACCCAGTTCCTCTTCTCTTAAATCTTAAGAATTTTTAGATAGAAGAGTAATACAAATAGATTGCCATTTTAGTACTGTAACTGACAGTTACATGGAAGATGATCTGGGATGAGGAAAGAAGGATACTTTAATAGTATAGCTGGAAGATGAAGACCAAACTAAGGCAAAAGCAGAAGGAAATAAGGAGAAGACATGGAACACAAGTTGTATTTTAGAAAGTGAAATAACTGATGGGACCAAATAACTAGTAGAAAAAGTGAGGGAAAGAGGAGTTAAGAAGACCCCCAATTAGGGGAAAAGTGGTTGTACAAATGCAAAGAGCTCAATTTAGACCCAATGAGCCATCATCAGAGCCATTTTCAGAGGCACCTGGAAAGAGCAAAGTCAGTAAGAACGAACAAAGAGGCAAGCCGGGAAAGGTTTTACTGGCATGAACATATATGCTGTCACACTCACACTCAACATTTGTAAGACAGCAAAGGAAATAATTCCAACAGGATACAGAGAGAGAGGTTTTCCGAGGTTGCTATGACAGCACAAGAAACTGAGGATGACATATATGGGGGAGCTTGGTGGGGGGAAGTTCAGAGAAAATTTGCCTGATAAACACCGATCCAGCAATTAAGAGCCATGTGGCAGACACAGGTATAGTCAGAGAAGAATGTTGGCAAAGATGCAGATACAAGAAAGAACTCAAAGCAGGTCAGCCTCCTATTTCTACAGGAACCAATGAATCAAAGAAATCAGAAAGGCATTTCTTTTTAATTTTATAACTGAAAAAAATTAAACTGGTCAGAATCAGAATATTTTGCTAAGCTTTACAAACAGAGAGGTCAAATGATTGCCTTACTTTCCTTGTTTCAGACCTATATCTTTTGTAGTACTAAAATAACAAACTGACTCATGTTCATAAATTATCACACTAAGAAGGAGGCAAGTATGCTTCAAATGAAACAAACCTTTGACTTTTAGAAACCCAAGATGAAATTAAAAAACACTGCTCTGAAAACAATTGTCCAACCAAGTTGTTCCTGTTTTTTCTCTTTATGCAGTAATGGGAATTGAACCCAGGGGTGTTCTACCACTGAACTACAATCCCAGCCTTTTATTTATTTATTTACTTTAGAGAGAGAGTCAATTTTATTTCATTTTTCATGTTTTTTGTTTGTTTTAAAGAGAGAGGGACAGCAAGAGAGAGAAAGAACCAATTTTTAGATTTTCATGTGGCTTTTGTTGCTCCTACACCTCCCTGTGTTCGTAGTGCTGGGGTTTGAACCCATGTCCTCACGCTTCCTAGGCAAGTGCTGCAACCGCTGGCCCCTAATCTGTTTTTTTTTTGTTTTGTTTTGTTTTTTGTATTTTTACCTCCACTTAGTTGTATATGTGGTGCCCAGGTTGATACTCAGGTCCTCATACATGCCGGGCAAGCACTCTACCGCTGAGCCACCTCTTTAGCTCCCACTCTTTTATTTTTTATTCTAAGACTGTGTCTCAATAAATTGCCCAGGCTGGCCTTAAACTTGTGATCCTCCTACCTCAGCCTCCTGAGTAGCTGGAATTATAGGCATGAATCACTCCTGGTTTTTTTTTCACTGCCTTTAATTATTTTCTGAAAGTGTATTTGGGGGACTAGAGTGGTGGCTTGGTGGTTACAGCGCTTGTCTGTTATGCACAAGGATGCAGGTTCAAACCCCAGCACCATGTTTACAAAGAAATGTCAGAGCAACAAAAGCCACGTGAAAAACTAAACAGAATTAATTGACTCTCTCTCACTGTCCCTCTCACTCTTTAAAAAAAAAAAAAAGAAGAAAAAGAAAGTGTATTTGGTGTACCTTAGATAGTCTACTTGGAACTTCCAGTGTCCCTATTGTGGGGGGATACAGCACTGCTTGTCTGACAAGAGTTGTGAAGAATTAAAGTGCTTAATTATATTAAAATTCTTGGAAGACAGCCTGGTAAGCAGTAGGTGCCCAATAAGTCTGAACTTTAGGAGCAAAATTAAATGTTGTATATATTTCAATATATAACAAAATTAGATTTTAAAGTTCCTCCTCAATAACTCCAAATTTTCTATAAGCTTTATTTCTCTAAAGCCATCACTAACCCCCAATTTTGATTGGTTCCCCAAATCAAAGTTGTGACCTTACTGTAATTAGAAGTTTAGAAATTTAATGAGTTGAAATGCAACATGGCACAGATGCCTTATTATACCAACTAGTTAACACAGTATTTGTTTTCTACATTAATTTTACTTGCTAATCAAAAATACCGCTTTCCCCCAAATAACATCAAAATAAAATTGCTGATTGTGCAATGGCAAAACCAACACCATGTTTGTAACAAGGCCACTTGAAATCTTTTTTTTCATGAGCTGGCAGTTCCCACTGAAAATTTAAGACTCCATATACCTTTAAGTTAGTTCTTTTAAAACTCAAATGCACAAGACATGCTTTGCTACAGACCTGCATACCATAAGACATAAAGACATAAGTTTGCCATACTAAGCATACCTGTGAATATTTATGAATGCTGAATCTTAGGACTACATAGAGTTATATGGGTTTTTGTTTGTTTGTTGTCGTCGTTTTAAGAGAGAAAGAGAGTTAATTTTTTCATCTAGTTTCTGTTTTTCTTCCACTTAGCTGTGTATGTGGTGCTGGGGAACAAACCCAAGTCCTTGTGCATGCCAGACAAGCATTCTACCACTGAGCCACCTCTCCAGCCCTCAACTTTCTCTTAATAACAGTTATCTTTCAAGGCTTAGATTGAGTTCTGCGTCCCTATGGGTATCTTAGCACTTGTCACTCTGCAGTGCAACTGACTGTTTCCTTCTCCATTTCCCCATCTGAAGGCACACACTGAGCTTTGCACCTGTTTCCTCAGTCTCCAGGACAATGCAGGCTGCAGACTTAATGAATGAATAGCTATTAGAAGAAGCCACACCTATTCAGAGGCTTCAAAAAAAGGAAAGCGCGGGCAGAATTCTGGTAAAACACTTCAGTTTATAAGGATTCAGAAATTATTCCCTTTTCCTTTCCAATCTGGCTATTCCTATTTGCTGTTGTCCACACCCAAAGGTAATAGTAAATATGCATTTTTCATTTCATTTTATACATATGCATAAAATGCACATGTACAAATTAATGAATATAATAAACACATGTGTAACCACTTCCCAAGTCAAGAAAGAGAACAGTCAACCCTTCCTCACTGCCGTTCATTTTATGTTATTTTCTGGGACAATGTAAAGAAGACCTCATAATAATTAGTTCCTAAATTCATATCCCTGATTGATCCTGTGCCAGGGAAGGTTAAAAAGAGGCACCAAGATGCCAGAGTATATGCATGTTCTTATCTGTGAGTGTGAGGGTGTGCACATACCTATACCCAGACCAGGGCACTGGTTAAATGCTCTTAGAAAGTGAGGCATAAAACATTTTGGTTTTCTTGTTTGTTTGCAGTACTGGGGATTGAAACCAGGGGCACTCTACCACTGAGCTATCGCTCCAATCCTTTTTATTTTGAGACAGCGTCTCACTAGTTGCTGAGGCTGGCCTCAAACTTGTGATCCACCTGCCTCAGTCTCCCAAGTAGCTGGGATTACAGGCAGGTGCAACCACATCCAACCTAAGTCTATATTTCTAATGGTAAATATTTTACAAGTAAAAGCATGTTCTTACTAAACAGACACAACACTCTGCTGCTCTAGGCTTAATAGGAAACCTTAATAGGAAACCTCATAATATTCAAGACACAAATTTCATAACAATATAAACCTCGACCAATTAATTACCTATACTGTTTCACTGCCCCCCCACTGTGGACAGCAAAGATATTTTAAGTGAAAAGTTGGCATTACAGGATTGCACAATTCCAGCCATCCAACAGACTTATTCCATTCAACCAGAAGAGGGGTTCTCTCCGCTCACAGCAGGCATCCAACAGGGTAGCACATATATGCTCTGAGTGAGAAAGCAACACCTTCTCACATACAACCCCCTGGAGAGAGACAGGGAAGGGGAGAGGGAGGACTTTACACCTGCAAACTCCTAATTCTATCAGCACCGGGACTGGGAAAAACAGCACATATTATATATATAAATATATGTGTGTGTGTGTGTGTGTGTACATGTTATATATATCTTATATAATTATATCATGCATAATGTATATGTGCTTGTGTATGTATGTGTGTGTGTATATATATATATATATACACACACACATATATATATATATATATATTTTTTTTTTTTTTTTTAAAGAGAGAGGGAAAGAGTGAGAATCAATTTTACTTCTTTTTTCATCTGGCTTTTATTTTTCTGACACCTAATTGTACATGTGGTGCTGGGGTTTGAACCTGGGTCCTCACAATGCCAGGAAAGTGCTCTAACCCCTTAGCCACCACTCCAGCCCCTTGTTTTTTGTTTTATTTTTCTTTTTTTAAAGGGGGGAAAAAAGGAAAGGGGTTCTTAATAAATCTAGTAGCTTTAAAGAAGAATCTTCTCATGATATTTTTTTTCCTTAGGAGAATAGTAACTATAATGATTCAACAGGTACTCTTTGTCTTCCTAATGAACTTACTCAAAACCTTAATGACTATATAAGCAAACTGTTTAAAAGGGCAGATATCAGAATTTTTATTTCTCTTGGTAGAAAAACATTATAAGTACAAGTGTTGTCATATTAATTAAGGCACCTCAACTTCAAGGCACATCTGTCCCTGGGTCTTTGGATAATCAAAATGACCACTAAAAATAGAATAACAGTATCTCCAATGGGGCAGACAAAAGTCATCCCCAATCCTAAGAGACTCCTGTGAGATATGGTCTGGGATACAGATATTTTGCAATATCACTGAATATCCATCTGAGTGCAGCTATGTGTTTCCAGTTTTTACTTCATGTCCTATTGAGACGAGGAGGTAAAAGTTACAAATAGACATAACTGGGCCCATAGATAAAATCCATAGTTAGCTGACAAGCTGACTGAGATCTGGTGAGGGGAAAACTGCTCTGCAGGTCTAAAATTTCTACTGCTGGCATCAAAAGTACAGGAGTTTCACGATTAACAGCTTGGGTTTTTGGGTTTTTTTGTTTTTTCCTTTCCCCCCAATTTTCCCATTACTATAAGTAAGCAAGCACTGTCTATCAAGATGCCCAGGCTGTGTGGCAGTGGTGTCAAAGGCTGCCATTTGCTCCAAGGCACTGCCATCTGCAGCAGCACAACATTTTGTCTCCGGAAAATAAACACATCTGCCTTTGCCAGTGTCCTCCCACTGTGCCGCCCATCTGGAGCAGGTGAGCTAGAAGGCAAGCCTGGGCATGGGTAAGATGGGGGGGCGAGCAGGAGAGATGAGGCCTCAAGGGAGGTGGCACATGGAGGAAGAAGGCAGTGCTGCGTCATGTCACATCCTGCTAACCAGATTTGCCAAAAAGCATGTGAAATTACCCTTGTTAGTGATATTTTAATCACATGTAACAAATGGTTGCTTGTGTTTAGAGGACAAAACCTGTAAAGTCAAGGTTTCACCTGAGCCATCTGCTTACAAGGTCACATGACCTCACTGATATCAATAAACAGATGATGTCTTTGTGCCAGCCACTTAAGGCATGAAGAGAATAAAAGGCTCAGAGCAACAGGATTGTTCCAGGATGGGAGCCCACTTTACATGCCTACTATTAACCAGACCAAATACACTCAAAGTCAGCGCAGACTGCCAGCACAAGTCATGGTCACTTCCAGAAATGATGAATACCTGAAATTCTTTCCAACATTGCTTTCCCTTTCACTGAAAAAATAAACTAACTATGATCTTGTCCTCAATTTTTATTTTATTGGTGCCGGCGACTTAACTTAGGGCCTTGAGCATACTAAAAGCACATTGCTCTACCTCTGAGCTATACCCACCTCTGACATCAGACTTTTAAATCATGCTATTTGGTGATTAAAAGAAATCATAAAAATCAATCAGTTGTTCTCTTTCTCCCAAGGTTTTCAACTAACTCATAGCAAAGCTAGCATTAAACCTTTCAGAGCAGGGTTCTTCCAATTATATTATTAGTTTTTACACTAAGGTGGGAAAGGAATGGTTCAGCCACCTTTTTGAATAACAAATTTATATGCAATTCCTGTATATAAAAGAGATAAAAGGAGAGTTGATCTACATGAAACAGAGCTAAGGTTTCACCACAGTGGTCTTTCTTAGTGAGTTTCCTAGGACAGCTTTGTGGAGTAAGGTTTGAAAACCATTTTACCAGGCTAGGTATCTTTCCAATTCATTATTTCTATTATTTATTTGCTAAGCATTTACAAGTGTAGTCCTGCAAAAAGATAAGGTACCAATGGCTTACGAAACACTTCAGAAAACGTCTACTAAAACTCTTTGGCCAGTGAGTGGCAGTAGTAAAGCCCTGAAGATCACATACCATAGGTGCCAACATTCTAAGACTTGCCACAAAACTCCATATCTGACTGGTTCATGACTCAATCTTCACATTTTTTAAATGGAGATGGTGAATACTAACATAATTATAGGGCATTCAGTTAGACCTTTTGGAGTCTAACTAGAAACAGATCAACTCAAATGAACACATGCATTTAAGTTAAAAACTAAATTGAATGCTTTTGAACTTTTCCCCATCTGTATTCATTAAAAACACTTATATAAATGCATGATAATATTCTCAGCAGATATAACTGAATAACATTTATTCAGTAAATACTTATTGAATACCTACAATGGGCACATATTCATACCTTATCTATATAATCTTATGTGGGGATCTTGACATTTAATAGAAATGAACATTTCACCCAGCGACTCAGGAGGTTAAGATAAGAGGATCACAAGTTCAAAATCAGCCTCAACAACTTAGCAAGACCCTGTCTCAAAATAAAATATAAAAAAAGCTGGGGTGGAGTGGGGGTGGGGGCTGGAACAGTGGCTCAGCAGTTATAGCACTTGCTTCACATGCATGAGGATGAGGGTTCAAATCCCAGCACCACATATGCAATGAAGTGTCAGAGAAACAAAAGGCACATGAAAAACTAAATAAAATTGATTCTCTCTCTCTCTCTTTAAAAAGAAAGAAAAAAAAAAAGAAAGAAAGAAAGAAAAAGGCTGTGGGAGCTAGGTGGCTCAGTGATGGAGCATTTGCCTGGTATACCCAAGGACCTGGGTTCAACCCCCAGCACCACATACACAATTAAGTGGATGAAAAATAAAAACCAGAGCAGGAGCCGTGGCTCAGTAGTTACGGCGCTTGCCTTGCATGCACGAGTGCGAGGGTTCAAATCCCAGCACCACATACAGAAAAGTTTCAGAGCAACAAAAGCCGAATGAAAAATTATATAAAATTGATTCTCTCTCTCAAAAAAAAAAAAAAAAAAAAAAAAAACACCACAAAGAAAGAAAGAAAAACAAAAACCAGATGAAAAAAAGAACTTGGGATGTTCCTCAGTGGTTAAGCACCCCTGGGTTTAATCTGTGGTACCAAAAAAAAGAAATGAGGGACTGGAGTGGTAGCTCAGCAGTTAGGGCGCTTGCCTGGCATGTGTGAGGACCCAGGTTCAAACCCCATCACCCCGTACACAACAAAGTGTTGGAGCAATGAAAGCCACATGAAAAAATAAGATTGATTCTCTCTCACTGTCCTTCCCTCTCTTTAAAAAAGGAAAGAAATGAACACAAACATATTTGAACGTTGGTAACGAAAAAAAGAGAATTAATATGATATTTGAAGTTAAAATCTTAAGTTCAGTTTGCATTCTACACTCACACTCCTTTGAACACATATACTTGGACAAATCAAGAGAAATTCTTAACCTCTCTATGACACACATCTTACAGTACCATAATAAGAACGCTTATAAACAGACACATATGGAAGTATCTAGAATAGAACTGACCAAGAAAACTCTGACAATGGATTATGTTCTGTACCTGCAGATGTCCAATATGGAACTCATTGAGCACATGAAATATGACTGTGACTCAGGAACTGAATTTTTTCCTTTTTTAAAGAGACAAAAGTTTAGGGAATGGAGCGGTAGCTCAGTGATATCACTCTTGCCTGGCATGCGTGAGGACCCAGGTCTGAACCCCAGCACCACATACACAACTAAGTGTCAGAGTAATGAAAACTACTAAGCGTCAGAGCAATGAAAATCAGATGAAAAACTAAAATAAAGTTGAATGTCTCTTTCTCGCTCTCTCTTTAAAAAAAAAAAAGAAAAGTTTATTTCTCATTCAGGAAAAGTCTAGAAGACATTCCTCTAGGAACTAAATCTTAAGTTTTACTTAATTTTTGTTAATTTACATTTTAAAGAGTCCTATATAGGAGCTAGAACAGTGGCTCAGCAGTGGGAGTGCTTGCCTTACATGCGCAAGAACCCAGGTTCAAACCCCTGTACCACATATACAACTTAGTGTTGGAGAAAGAAGGGCCATATGAAAAAAATAAATAAAATTGATTCCCTCTCCCTCTCTTTAAAAAACTTTTTTAAATAAATAAATAAAGAATCCTATATAGCTAGTGGCCATCGTATTGGATAGATCTAGAACAAATCCTAGCATATTCTAGATAGTCAATCCCCCAATTTACTAACTGGTCAGTCAGTTCAACTAAAATAGCACAACAAAGAATCTCCTACAGGAAGCTAACTTGTTGCCATCCATTATAATGTCACTAAAATAGCAGCATGAAAACAAAACTCATCTGTTAATCACTTTTATGCTCCATATATTATGTGAAGAGCTTTGCATGACTACTTTTTTTTTTTTTTAAAGCGAGACGGACAGTGAGAGAGAGTGAGAGAGAGAGAATCATTTTTTTTAATTTAGTTTTTCACATGGCCTTCGTTGCTCTCACACTCTGTTGTGTACATGGTGCTGGGTTTGAACTCGAGTCCCCACACAAGCCAGGCAAGCACCATAACCCCCAAGCCATTGCTCCAGCCCCAAGACTACCTAATTTAATCTGTATAATAATTCTATGAACTAAGTACTATGATTTTGTAAGTAGGGAAATCAGGCTTAGAATTTGTCCAAAGACATACAGCTAGCAAGTCGGTAAGCAAATATTCAACCCTGGCAGCCTAATTCTAGAGATTGTGCTCTTAACTACAATGCTAAATTACCTACATCTTATGGAACCAGTTTACATAAGATTCAATTTATACTCTAGTAAACATTCTCCCCACCAAACATCACTCTCAAACACACACTTGCATGGCATTTAGACCTCAAACAATTTAAACTGCAGACACAGTTATGCACAGTAATTGGCTAACCCAAAATAAGTCTCATATGCCAATTGATGTGACCATGTAAATGTACTAAATTTAGTGACTTTTTACTTATTAGGAAGACTGACAAAACTATCTCGCACCTCAGAATAAAATGACTAAAGTATAAATTCACATTTTAGAACAATCTATTTTGATAAGACAGTAAGAGAGCAAGGTTTGATCTATGGTAGAAGTAGTCATATTTACTAGAACTCCACATCACTGTCTACAAGGGATATATATTTGTTAAGACATCAAACATGTCTGCTAGGAGAAGATTAAGAGGATTCACTGCATTTGCATGAAGCACACTGCTGCTCTTATCTCAATTCTAAAAGGAGCTTAATTCGCTTAATGTCTGCAACATTTAATGACAAAGTGTTTATTTGTGCCCAAAGCTGGAATTCTTATTCCAGTTCTGCCTGATAAGTTGGAGGAATATTTCATCAGGGAGCCATAGCACACTCCTTGCTAAACATTACAGGAAATTCTGGGTAGCTAATATCTAACCCATTTTCCTCTCTCAAGTAGGAATGAACAAGAAAAGACCACTGACTTTTCACCCACATCAAAACAACGCATACAAGTGTTGTCTTTTCCTTCCAATCCATCATGTCTCTAGCTTCTCTTCAAACTTTACGATCATTTGGATTGCATGTCTTTGGTCAAAGCTAGTGCTGAAAAGAATTCTATGTACTCAGTTCTTACTCCAGTATTATTAGGCAATGGAAAATACACTGCTTTAAAGATGTGTAGTAAGTAACTTTATAAAAAATATAATACCTGTATTTGTTTAGATCAATGTAACTCAGTTTAAGTAATCATATTTATATATATCGAAAACCATTAACAGCATTAGTGTTCTAGAAATTACTAAGGTACAAAGAAGTCCATCTTAAGGCAAGAGTCAAATAACGGTATCATTACTGTAGATTTGTCTGACCTGCTGTGCGACCTGAACCAGTCCCTTTGCCACTTCACAATTTTTACTTCATATCAGCAACAGAAAATCAACTACTATCTGTCTCAGAGGAAATGTGAGTAGATTAAATTATTAAGCAAAATGCTTTGGGCAAAAGTCATATGAATGCTAAATATTATGATTTACAAGCACTCATCTTCCTAACACTCCTGTGGGGCTGGGAAGTTATCTTGATTACACAGACGAGTAAACAGGCACAGGGGGTAAGGTCACATGGTAAGGTTCTATATATACTTAGTCCCTGTGGGAAGGGAATAACACACACCTTTAGCAATCATATGAACTTTCTTGGTATATCCTATACAACTTTTAATGCATTTAATCCTATGTTGCATCTTTTCACATGTCAATAGAACTGAGATAGCTCTCAGAGAGAATAAGACCAAAACAAGTGAGGAGGACCAATTCTTTATGTTTTGGAAAAAACAGTCATAGAAAGACATTCTTAAAATGAAAATCTGCATTATTACACCACTACCATGTAAGGTCGTTCAGTCACAAGAATTTAAAAAAATGATTTGCTATGGAAACACTTTCAAAGAAATTTTGGCAATTTCTTACAAAATTAAGCATATTCTTAATGTATGAACCAGCAATCACACTTCTTGGTGTAAATTTATACAAAGGCGTTGAAAACTTATGTCCAAACAAAACCTAAACATGGATGTTTATAGTAGCTTCATTTATAATTGCTACAACTTGGAAGCACCCAAGATGTTCTTCAGCAGTGAATGGATAAATAAACTGTATTACATATAGGCAACGGAATATTATTAAGTGCTAAAAAGAAATGAGTCATAAAAGACAGAGGAACTTTAAATGCACATTATTAAGTGAAAGAAGCCAATCTGAAAAGGTTACTTAAGGTATGACATTCTGGAAAAGCAAAACAACAGACAGCAAGAAGACTGGTTGTCAAGGGTTGAGAGGGAGAGGGGGATGAACAGGCAGAGCATAGAGAATCTTCAGGGTACTGAAACACTGCATGACACACTATAACGATGAGTACAGGTCACTACACATTTGTCTAAACCCACAGAATGTACAACACCAAGCCTAATTTAAACTATGAACCGTGGGTGTCAATGTAGGTTCATAAACTGTAACAAACATACCACTCTGATGGATGCTGGCAATGTTGGATGCTATAAATATGTGTGTGAGTGGATTTTAGATGGGAAGCCTTTGTATTTTTCTCTTAATTTTGTTGTGAGCCTACAATTGCTCAAAAAGCAAATAAAATCTTTAGGGAGGAAAAAGATTGTCCTTCATGTTAAATTAGACCTTCACATTATATGCTCCAATTAAATTGTATGTTAACATGTATTTGCCTCCTAGACATTAATTAGCAACTGTGCAAAAAGAGAAAACAAATCCAAAGGGAAAAAACATAAACGAATAGCAATGGGAAAGGTTCAGGAAGACCAAAAAAGGTAAAACTACTGCCCATGTCTAACGAGAATACAAAAAAGTTCAGATGGCTGGGCACAATGTGCATGCCTATAATTTTAGGGACCTGGGAGGCTGAAGCAAGAGGATCACAAGTCTGAAGCCAGCCTCACCAACTTAGTAAGACATGCCTCAAACTAAAAAGTAAAAAGGGCTAAGATTGCAGCTCAGCGGTAAAGTGCCCCAGGGTTCAGCTCCCAGTAACAAAATGAAAAAAGACAAAAGAAGTACAAATGATATTTCTGCTCTCATCTAAGGCTGCCAGCTATATTGCTTACCCGACTCCGAAGACAGTCAGCCAGGTTGCGGCGTGTGAAATTAGCTGCTGCTGTCGGAGACAATTCATATCCTGGTACAGAAATAAAGAGTCATACTTAAAGTGAAGCAGAAAGAATAACAATACCCCAAATAGTTTCACTCTGACTATTCTTAAAGCCCACTATCTTTTGAATATTCAGAGTGTATAACACACACAGATTGGGGTAAAGGGTTCAATCTTACTTCTAGTCCCTATCCTTACATAATAACTGTGAAATAGCTGGTTAGTAGCGACAGTAATTTCCTGGCTACAAATAGTATCAAGGTGCGTGTTCAAATTAATCAAATTCATAGCCTTGCTTAAGGTATTCATTCATCAACAGACTGTGGTTTCCTCGCTAGAAGGAAAGGAACACAAACAAACAGGTATTGGAAAAGAGAGAAAAAGAATTTTTTTTCAGTAATTTAAAACAGAATACTAGAAGAAGAAATGTTGGAAGTTAGGATAGTCTCAGAACATACTTTATAGAAAACATGCAACTATTACTAATTTTTTATTATTATTTGCAATACTGGGTATTGAGCCCAGGAGCATGCTACCATTGAACTACATCCCCAGGCATTCTCAAATTTTTTTTTTATTCTTCATTTTGATTATTTATTTACTTAAGAAAGAGGGTACAGTGAGTGTGTGAGAGAGAGAGAGAGAGAAGCAATTCTTATCTAATTTTTCATGTGACTTTCATTACTCAGACATTTCATTGTGTACGTGGTGCTGGGGTTTTAACTCGTGTCCTTGCAATGCCAGGCAAGTGCCATAACTGCTAAGCCATTGCTCCAGCCCCTATTTTTTATATTTTTTAAAGAGAGAAAGGGAGTGAGTATGAGAGAGACAGAGAGAATCAATTTTATTTATTTTTTCATCTGGCCTTTGTTTCTCCAACACTTAGCTGTGTATGTAGTGCTGGGGTTTGAACTTGGGTCTTTGCGCTTGCCAGGCAAGCATTTCAACTGCTGACCCACTACTCCAGCCCCCAATTTTTTTTTAATTTTTTATTTTTTTAGAGAGAAGGACAGTGTGAGAGACAGAGAGAGAGAGAGAGAGAGAGACAGAGAGAATCAAATTTTATTGAGTTTTTCACATGGCTTTCATTGCTCTGACACTTAGTTGCGTACGTGGGTGCTGGGGTTTGAACCCGTGTACTTGTGCATGCTGCGCAAGCACTGTAACCACCGAGCCACCACTCCAGCCCCCTCCAGCCCCAAATTTGTAAATTTTGAGACAGGGTCTAAATTGCACAGGTTGGCCTCAACTTTGTGATCATTCTGCCTCAGCCTTCCAAATACACCACCATGCCAGGTTTAAAAAATATGTAACTTAAAAAAAAATTGTAACTTTATTAAGAGTGTAATATGATTTTCAAAAGTACAAGCCACAATAAAAGAAAATTTCTATTACTATACAATATTTTTAAAAATAGAGTATCTCAGGGCTGGAGCGGTGGCTCAGCAGTTATGGTGCTTGCTTGGCATGCATGAGGACCCGGGTTCAAACCCCAGCACCACATATACAATGAAGTGTCAGAGCAAAGAAAGCCACACAAAAAACTAAATAAAATTGATTCTTTCCCTCACTATCCCTCTCTCTCTTAAAAAAAAAAAAAAAAAAAA